>CM016564.1:31527378-31642484 GCA_003412495.2 Echium plantagineum
CTTGGGGTAATTCTAGGATGGGTGACCCACTGGAAGTGTCTCGGTGAGCACGTGAGTGAGGACAAAACGTGTTGGAAGACCCCGTGGTGGTTTGTGAGGCCAGTCCATCAAATCAAATAATGTTCCGACCCGGTTGAGGGGCGGGGCGTTACAACTAACTTTATCAAATTTACTTTATTCTGTCTCATACACCATCACCAATCAAATTCCTCACAAATTTTTTTACTTTTATTTCTATTAAATAGGGTGTCAAGTAAGGAAGTTGGACACATTCCCAAAATTAATAAAGGTAACAAACATAGAATATTTTAGAGATTAATTTAAGGTGACTAGTGTGAATGCTCTTATACCACCTGCCCCCCCCCCCCCCCCCCCCATTTCTATCCATGCATTGTGATAATTTCCTTAGCGCCACTAATAACTAGAGTTGTTATCGAGCTAAGTCTACTCGAAGTTTTCTATATCCGGACCAGCTCAGTTCGAAACTAAGTAGACATGAAACTCGGCTTGATTCGGAACCGAGTTAGAGAATGGAGACGGAATTGGCTCGACATTGAAAAAATCGTTGGGGACTTGACTTGTACCGGACCTAAACGACTCGATTTGAAATTAAATAATTTGTTATAATAGTAAATTATAAAAGATCAGTCGAGTACTGGTCCGATCCTAGACATACCGATTTAGTTTTGAGTCAGGATTTCTCACACGGAATTGAAATCAGTTCGACTCTCGGCTCGAGTTATCAAATCGAGTTCCGAACCGAATCCCAAGTAACCTTGCCTGGGAACAACACTACTAACAATCCTTCACCTCCACTACCTCTGCCGCTACTCTCAGCCATCTCCATGATCGATTTTAATTACAAACATTTATTATCACTATCTATACATCAAACCCAAACTAATTCGATTGGAGAAACACTTTTTCAAGCAACAATGTCAAATTACATCATAAAAAGTTGTAATATCCATGCTTGCATATAAAAATATAATCGAACTGATTCGATTAAATTTGATCAATTTCTAGTAACACACTATCAAGTTACACCATAAAAAGTTGTGTTGTAATTATTTACATATCAAATTCAGATTTATTTTATTTGATCCGTTTTGAATTTTTTTTGTTTGAGTCTTATGACAAATATCGCAACGTTTTACGACCTAGGGAGAGTTACGTGGCTGAAATTGGAGAATTGGATTGAAATAAATTGGTTTGTGTGAGCAGAGTTTATACAAGATAACAAGAGTAGCCATTTGGAGCCATATTCCAAATATAGTCCTTTTCTAATTTTATTTTAAATAAAAGGGAAAGACACGTTTGATCACTGTTAAGATACACCTTCCACCACATCAGAAGTCAGGTAGGGGTTCATCCGAAGTACCATCCACCCCATTGTTGCAATCAAGGGCCAAATAAGAGAAAACTTGTTCGACAAACTTCACATCACGAGAGTAAAAAAATTCATTAGTCTCTAAATCATAAACCTTCCACGTTTTTTTGCCAAACGGATATCCCAAAAAACACATTTGCGACTACGACTTGAGAACTTGTCAAGTTTAGCCTTCAGATTATGGGCGTAGCAAAGACACCCAAAAACACGCAAAATTTGTCTCATTTGATCACACATGATTGCTGCCGCGTCAATTTTTGATCACACATGTTTATTTTGTCTCATTTGATTATACATCTTTATAAAAGTGGTTGTTGTTGCTACTGCCGTCAAAATTTTAAGTTAGATTTGAAAATTTATAATATGTGACTTTCATAAGAATGTCTTACGAGTTAGACAAATTTATAATGTCATATGTTTTATATTTTAAAATTTAACTGACATTCTGCCGACAGTAGTAACTAAAGAAACTTTGCAAGGATGTGTGACCAAATGGGACAAAATGAAACATGTGTGATCAAAAAATGACGCAACAACAAACATGTGTGATCAAACGTGCCTTTAACCCTAGATAAAATATCCTCTAGTGGAGGTGAAAATAACGGATGATGATGATATGATATGTAATGTGAAAGAGGATGTTTCTATTTTACTTTTTTAATTGGTTAATAAAAAATTGATTAAATTGATGAGTGTTTGTTATAAAAACTTTTTTCACATAGCCACTTGAACTGTTGCGAACTTTTGTAATAAACACCTAAAGTATTCAATCTTTTAAGCTTGCACCCGTAATGTATTTTTGGCACCCAAACTTATGAAAAAAGTATTTTTACCACATGAATTCCATGTTACAAATATATTTTATTAGGGCAAAATAATGTTCACCTCTCAAGCGGGGCACCTCTGAGGTAAGTATGGTGAGGGATGGATGTGTACGGATTAAGGGTGACGGTATAGGATTGAGGGGGAGGGGTAAATGGTGGTGGTGGTGGTGGTGGTGTATAAGGTTGAAGATGATGTTTTTATTTTGTTTTATATTTAACTAATGAAAATTGATTATTTAAAACGGATCTATTTGAGAGTTCGTTATTTAAAAATGACCCATAAAGTTTATTATAAAAAAGTTCATATTTTGCCCTTAAATATATCTTTTAAGGTGAAGTTCGTGTGTTAAATATATTTTTTAAAAAGTCTAGGTGCAAAAAATACTCCGAAGTGCCTTCTTGAAAGGTTGAATACTTTAGGTGTTGATCATAAATGTCCGCGGAAGTTTAGGTGTCTACATGAAAAAAAAGCCTTGCTCGTTTCGCACTTTAGTATACATATGGAATTATAGAGAGTGTGTGAATTTTATTTATGGAATTATGTATGATAAGCAATATGTAAAATGACTATATTAGACAATGTTATCTCAGATATAACTATATGCTGTTATCACCGAAGTAAGACTCCAGGAGAAACACAACAAATGACACAGTAACATGGAGATGCAGGCGGATACTTTGCCGCAAGTGGAGGTGCAGGCAGAGCTTGTGCCGCCGTCGCCTGCAGTTGAGGCATAGTTGTTGCCGCCATGGTAGGTAGGGGCTGCCACCAGCGGAGGTAGATGTGCTAAAGGATGTTGATGTGATCCTACGAAACACTCGAAATATTTTCATTTTTGAAATCGTAGAAACGAAACGTTAGTTTAAATTCGAAATTATTAATCTATTTATGAAGATATTATGTAAGTTTCCAACTTTTGTTATAAACATTAAAACTTCAAAAAGGGTTGTACTCATTTTCTTGAAACTATATATTAAAATAAATAAATTATAATTATATAAAATTATTTATTACAATTATCATGTGGTAGGTAATGACTTTATAATTTTTTACATTATGCATATAACATGTAGTTAACATTGTTAACGTGTTAGATAATTACAAATGTATAATCATGTATTATGATTTAAACTTTTAGATATATTCTTACCAATATTGCTATAATGTAAATATTTTATATAAAAGTTCAATTTTTATTTAAAGTTAATTTTATTATAAACAAACTAAATTGTAATAATATTATTTCAATTTCTAAGGATTATTAATTTATAATTTTCGTGGGACCTTATATTATAAATGAATTTTTTTAAAAGTATTATCTTATTATTTTATCAATTTTTTAACTCGCCCAAGTCGGGACCGAACAAATTTACTATCTTAGAGAGATTATTAATTTATTGAAATATTAATTTATGGCTGGCGATATTGCGAGAGCAATTTTGATGCTGTCAGAGCAAAGTATGAGCATATACCTAATTTAACCTTTCAAGTCAACTATTCTATTTTGTCATTAATATTTACTATTTAATAATATATTGCAAGTAGAGATAATTTTGAAAATCAGCAATAAATGAACAGATTTCATATTTTAAATATATGCATCTTTAATGTTAATATATCATTATTATTGCTCTCTTGGTCATCTATAAATTAAATTATTATTGAAGGAAATAATTTGTATTTTCTATATTAATTGAAAATAAAAGCAATAGACATTAGTATCTAAGATCTTCAATATTTGAAACTGTTGTTGAAGGTAAAGAATTTGGAGAATTAATTTCGAAGTTAAATTATCATCTTTGGTCAATTGGAGAAAAGTTACGTGCTCAAGATAAATTATATGAGATCGTTGATGAGTCAGATGCGATACTTTATGAACCCAATATTCAACGGAGAAAAGGGCGACCAAAGAAAAAAAATTAAAGTTCAACCAAAATAAATTCTTCACAATTTGAAATCGTAGAGAAGATCGGCAAATATTCTCTTCCTTTGAAGATATGAAATCTGTTCATTTGTTGTTGATTTTCAAAATTATCTCTACTTGCAATAAATTGTTAAAAAGTAAATACTAATGACAAAATAGAATAGTTGACTTGAAAGGTTAAATTAGGTATATGCTCATACTTTGCTCTGACAGAATCAAAATTGCTCTGGAAATATCGCCAGCCTTAATTTATAGATGTTTTACTGTATCTTAATATATGTTTATATTATAGAGAACAATAAAAGATATTTTAAAAAGTTATTTCATTTTTCTTACTTCCGCATCATTTTTCTTTCTTCCACATCATTAACATATACCTCACTATATGTTCTGTGTCTCTCTTCTTATTTTATTTATATCATCATAATTTTGTAATTCTATAATTTTTTTATTAAATATATTGTATATATAAATATTTATTATTTTTAAAATCAACTAATAATATTTTATATAATTTTATTATTTATTACTTACTATTTTTAAGTAATAGTATTTGATATTTTTATTATAACTAAACAATAACATTAAAGTCACAAAAAATACATGATATTATTTAAATGACAAACAAACTTACACAAATTATTCGAGGGGAGTACACAAAATTCAAAACACATAACATTAAAAACACTCAAACATTTTAAGAAGTAAACAAATATTTTGACATGTAATTTTGTTTGGATCCATTCGTAACTCACTGGCAAATCGATTCGTTTTAACCGGCTCATTTGCTCGCTCGGTTGAATTTCCCACCGGTTACGATTCGTTTCTACAATTCGTAAATCGTTTTCACTCGCACGTTAATCGCTCGTTAAAATCGATTATAAAATTGATTTTATTAAGATATATATTCAATTCGAACCAATAACGATTCGTTCGTAATTCGTTGCAAATC
Organism: Echium plantagineum; assembly: GCA_003412495.2. Taxonomy (NCBI): domain Eukaryota; kingdom Viridiplantae; phylum Streptophyta; class Magnoliopsida; order Boraginales; family Boraginaceae; genus Echium; species Echium plantagineum. The sequence continues at coordinate 31,532,470 of CM016564.1, forward strand.
GCTCGTTAATCTTGCGCCGGCTTGTTCATCGTTTATTAAAATTGTTTATAATATTGATATTTATTAAAAAAAAAATACCAAACATAGCCTAAATATCCGATTTGCGAGTGGAAAACGGATTACGATTGAAATGATTAGGGATCTCAAAGAGCGATATTTATTTCGAACCGATTAACGAGCCAATTTTTTATGATTTTATACGATTCGATTAACGAACCGATTTTACACTGTTAGCACACCTTGAGTGCTGGTTGCACAAGAGTGCACAGAGTGTATTGGTCACGTTTTTCCTGAAGAGACCAACTGTTATACCATCTATTGAAATGAAAGTATAACAGTGAGCTGAAGAAGAATCATTACGGAGTTAAGCATTAAAGACATTAAAGACTAATTCATGAAGAGCAAATACGGAAGATCCCGAAAGATCACGTTGAAGATTTGGACGTAGGTCAACAACGTGTGGACAAAGGAAACATGAATTAGGAAAGATCTTGTCATTATGAAGCGGGATTATGTTGGATTCGTTTATGGTAACTTTGGTTACTAATAGGCGCAATCAATGACAAGATGCCAAGGGCCAAGATTCACATTACCTTATGTGATATTCAAGAGAGTTAATGTAGATTGACCTAGCCCGTCAAGATACACAAGAAGGCCCACGACCTAGGCCTATAAAAGGAGCACTCACCGTAACTGGAAGATGTCGACTTTTGTAGAGAGCACAAGAGCAATAGAAGAAGATTTATTATCTAGTTTTTAGTGCTAGGTCGTCCATATGTGTTAGAAGATCAGATCTACCTTCTAACTGAATTTCCGATTGATATACCACCATTAGGTATTATCAATAGTGATGTTTTAATCTCTACCTTTCACCTTTGATTTGTAAGTATCGGGAGATACATTCTGTAGGGGTAGATCTCATCTAGAAGAGTCTAGGTTTAGCGGCGGTGTACGGGGAGCGTACAGAGTAAGACCTTCCTTGTAAACCTCAGTATAGTGAAGTTTTCCCTTGGACAGACAGTCCCCCAGATGTACGTGCGTTGACACGGAACTGGGTTACCAACTTTGTGTCCCTTTTTATTCAGTATCTTATTTACTGCACACTGACTGTCATACTGCTATAGCAGTTCAATCGACCAAACAAGATACACACTTTCATACACAATTTTTTTTGAACCGATTACAAATTGAACTTTCGAACCTGTTTGTGCCAAACCAGCTCATTAACAACTCTACACATGCATGAACATGATGATCCAAAGATATGTGGAAGACAAATAATGTTTTTTTTAATGTTTTGCATAATACATTGACTACTAGTTTGTTTTAAAATTATTATTTTTTATAATAAAGACCAAGAAAATGAGAGATTTTTTCTCTCACAACTCTTCAGGTATATTAGTAAGTTTGTTCAATTCAGATGTCAAGCATAATAGGATAATGTCCTTGAGTCGCGGCTTCAAGCACTATCGGTTACTGTCTTGACCCTTGTCTTTAATTAATTCGGCTAGTCACAAAGTTTTTTTGGTCTTACTACTTGAGCATTATACATATCATGCATATCTTATTCTTCTTCTCACGTTTTGGTGTGTAAGTTGATCATATAACTTGCAACTCGTTCAATCATCAATCAAAAGATTGGACTTTAACATCCTCTTGCTTGACATTGGGATTGAACGTGAATACAAAAAATGAAATAATATACCAATCAATAAAGTAATTACAATACTCATTTATAATACTAATTACTCATTAAGTATTTAATATTTTATCTTTTTAATTATATGTTGTGAATATATTATTACTCCATTTTTTATTTCCCGATTTTTATTTTTGTAGTCAAAATTTAAAAAATTTGACCATGAATTCTAGATAGTTAATAAGAAATAATATAGTTATGTTGTATCTTGTTAGATTCGTTTCAATATAAATTTTTAAAATATAAACTTCTTATAATTTTACTTGTGTAAAAGCAAACATATTTACGTTTTAAGTCGTATCTCAATAATCGTCAAAACTCAAATAAAAATAAGCAAATGGAAAGGAGGGGTATAATATTTTTGTACCATGTGAAACTATAGATAAGTAGTAAAGGTAACTATTAACGTGGTTTGACCGTGTCTTTATTTCACGTGTTTAATATGTATGACCTTGACCGTGTATTTATTCACGTGTTTAATATGTTTGACCCGTATATTTATTCACGTGTTTAATATGTTTGACCCGTGTATTTATTCACGTGTTTAATATGTTTGGCCCGTGTATTTATTCACGTGTTTAATATGTTTGACCTTGTATTATTAGTGGCCTTTATTGTTAGTAGGCCTAGGTCATATAGTAGTATATATATAGCGATGTACACATTGTAAAAATCACAACTTCAGAAATACAATTGTTTCATATTTTCTCATGGTATCAGAGCCCTAGCAGCCTAGGTTACCTCCCTTAGCAATTTTTTTTTTCTTTCTTCTTGCCTCTATCAAACGCCCATCATCACCATGGCTAACCATGACAATGACGGTCGAATTGATCCTGCTTCACCCTACTATTTGGGTTCAGGAGATCAACCTGGAAATTTGATTACTCACATCGTTCTTAAACATGATAAATACTCAAGTTGGTCAAGAAGCTTTACCACCTCCCTCAAAGCTCGTTGCAAATTTATGTTTGTCGATGGCACCATTATCAAACCTACTGACAATCGCCAAATTCTAAATCAGGAAACTGTCAACTCCATGATTGTGTCCTGGATTTTGCGAAGTATCGATTCCAAGCTGCTCGTCTCAATTCCACACTTTGATGAGGCGAAGCCACTGTGGGATTACTTGGCGAGGCGTTTCTCCTTTGCTAATGGACCGCGTCTTCAACAATTGCGTGCTGCAATTACCCACTGTAAACAATTGAAGGGGATGTCCCTTGAGGATTATTTTCACAAATTGACTACCTTATTTGATGAACTCTCAAGGCTTAAGCCTTTACACCATTGCACGTGCGGGAGCTGCACTTGTAATGTGGAGGGCCGATTCGCAGCAGATCGTGAGGAGGAGAAGCTGCATCAATTTTTGGTTGGGGTTGATGACGCCTTATATGGCACGGTGCGCTCGAATTTGTTGTCTCGCGTACCTACCCCTTGTTTGGAGGACGCCTACAACACTCTTGCCCAAGATGAGCAATCCAAACAACTTGCAAGTCAATCCGTTGAGGTACCTGATCTTCATGCTTTCGCGGTTCAACCTATGCGCCCATATACTGCCCAGGTTCGTCCCCGCCTTCAATGTACTCATTGTCGTCAAATGGGTCATGATGCGGCCCATTGCTTCAAGCTTCATGGGTACCCGGAATGGTCGGAGGAGCGTCGTAAAGGTGGCAAACAGCCCTCTCGGCCCCCAGCAGCCCCGTGGCTTCTCACACGCGGCAGGGGCAGTCCCACACTCCTGTCCGTGCGCATGTGGCAGTCACGCCTCCGTCCGACGACATGGCTGCTGGATTAGGAATGACACCAGGTAATGTGGGTTCTAGCGATGCGGGTTTGGATTTGAACCCTGATCAGGTGGGTGCCTTGCTTCATATGCTTCGCACCCAGCCAATTGAGAAATTGTCCGGTGAGTTTTCTTCCAATAATTGGATCCTTGATACGGGTGATTCGCACCATGTTACTGGTACTCTTTCTTGCATGACTGATACTCGTTTGATTGACTCGTTCCCTATTGGATTACCCGATGGCTCCACAACCACTGCCACTATGGAAGGTCGCGTGCGACTTCCAGGCAGTCTCACCCTTCTTCGTGTTTTATTTGTACCCAATTTGGCCTGTAACCTTATCTCGGTGTCTCAACTAATTGATGACGCCAACTGTTTTGTGCAATTTACTAATGAGCTCTGTGTGATTCAGGACCAACGTTCGAGGAACCCGATTGGAGCCGGTGAACGGAAGGAAGGACTCTATTTTTATCGGCGAATACCTACAGTGTGTGCGGTGACTGTATCGAAGACTTCTCAGTTCGAGTTATGGCATCGTCGTCTTGGGCATCCGTAAGATATAGTACTTCAGTTTGTTCCTGTTATTCAACAGAGTCAGTTTCATAAGAAATTAGATCATGCTGTACTGTGTGTCATCAGGCTAAACAATCACGTGATAGTTTTCCAGTTAGTACTCATAAATCTAATTGCATATTTGATTTAATACATTGTGATGTATGGGGTCCGAACAAAGTTTCTGCTACTAGTGGTGCTCGGTATTTTCTTACCACTGTTGACGATTACTCTAGAGCTGTTTGGGTTTATTTATTGCATTCGAAGTCTGATGTGTTCAAATCTTTTTGTGCTTTTCTTGCGATGGTTCATCGCCAATTTAATAGTGTTGTGAAAATGGTTAGAAGTGACAATGGGACTGAGTTTCTTCCCTTGCACGACTTATTTACTTCTCGCGGGATTATTTTCCAGACATCCTATGTTGGTACTCCACAACAAAATGGGCGAGTGGAGCGTAAACACCGCCATATATTAAATGTAGCACGTGCGTTGATGTTTGATGGGGATTTACATGTTAAATTTTGGGGGGAATGTATTCTTGCTGATGTTCACGTTATTAACAGAACCCCGTCTCATATTTTGGACAACAAAAGTCCCTATGAATGTTTGTATGGTAGGGTACCTTCTCTTGATCACCTTCGTGTCTTCGGGTGTTTGTGTTTTGCTCACAATCAACGGTCTAAAAGTGACAAATTTATATCTCGAAGTCGCAAATGCGTCTTCTTAGGCTACCCGACTACTCAGAAAGGTTGGAAGGTATTTGATCTTCAGTCGGAGGAAATATTTGTGTCCCGCGACGTCAAGTTCTATGAGTTTGAATTTCCCTTCGCCACTGTAGTGACACCGACTCCATTGGAGCCTAGTATCTCTCCCTCTGCTCCGGTTTTTTCAGATGAGGAGGAAGAGCTTGGGGTGTCTCTTGAGAATTGCGTAGTTGATGATGAGTATGGTGGGTCGAGTTCATCTCCTGCGTTGCAACAGAGCTGCACCAGTCCACTCGGACCAGACCAGCAGCCAGGCAGTCGTGCTCCCCACGGAACTGCTGAGTCCGAGCTGCACCAGTCCGACAGCAGTCCAGCGCCACAGTCCAACAGTAGTCCTGCACCAGTTGGTACTATTGCGTCAGCTCCTGCCCAAGTCGACTCTGTTGTGCCAGCCGAACCAATGGCTGCATTGGGGCGTGGTTTTCGCACTCGCCATCCATCCGTGTTACCCCGAGATTTTGTCGCACACACTGTATGTACCTCGCGTCCTTCCTCCTCTTCTCCGAACTCCTCGGGTCCCTCAGGTACTCCTTATCCTCATGCTCATTATATAAATTGCGATAATTTTTCTATGCGCCATCGTGGTTTTCTTGCAGCTGTGGTTACGGGTGTCGAACCCCGCAACTTCGTAGAAGCTATGTCTACTCCTAGTTGGCGTGAGGCGATGAGTGCTGAGATTAATGCACTTGAAGCTAATGACACTTGGGTGATGGAACCTTTACCTCCGGGTAAAAAGGCTCTTGGTTGTAAATGGGTCTATAAGATCAAGTATCATTCTGATGGGTCGGTTGAACGACTGAAGGCTCGTCTTGTTGCTCTTGGGAATCGCCAAGTTGCGGGTATGGACTTCAGGGAGACATTTGCTCCTGTTGCGAAGATGGTCACGGTAAGGACCTTTCTTTCAGTAGCTGCTGCACGAGGTTGGGAGTTGCACCAAATGGATGTGCACAACGCATTTCTCCACGGTGACTTAACTGAGGAGGTCTATATGCGTCTCCCTCCTGGTTTTTATGGACATCGCCCGGGGATGGTGTGCCGTTTGAAGAAGTCATTGTACGGGTTGCGCCAGGCTCCTCGTTGTTGGTTTGCTAAGTTGGCTGCTTCACTGAAGTTGTATGGTTTTGAGCAATCCAAATCGGATTACTCTTTATTTGTTTTCCGGAAGGCTGATGTTCGTCTTTACGTACTTGTTTATGTGGATGACCTGATAGTTTCCGGGAATGATTCTGATGAGTTGGGCAAATTCAAAGCCTACCTCGGGAATTGCTTTCATATGAAAGATCTTGGTGTTCTAAAGTATTTTCTTGGTGTCGAAGTTGCTCGCAGTCAGGAGGGCATTTTTCTTTCTCAACATAAGTACACACTTGACTTGATTTCTGCTGCAGGATTGTTAGGAGCTAAACCATCTGCTTTCCCTATTGAGCAGAATCATGGGTTGGCGTTGGCTCACGGGCCTCTTATTGATAATCCGGAACGCTATCGCCGTCTTGTTGGTCGATTGATCTACTTGGCCTTTACGCGTCCTGACTTGGCTTACACAGTTCATATTCTGGCACAGTTTATGACACATCCTCGTCAAGAACACTGGGAGGCTGCCCTTCGAGGAGTTCGGTATCTCAAAGGGACCACGGGTCAGGGCCTCTTGTTGTCTTCCGCTTGCGATTTGTCCTTGACGGCTTGGTGTGACTCAGATTGGGCTGCGTGTCCTTTGACTCGATGATCCATCACTGGTTGGATAGTTTTTCTTGGTGGGTCTCCGGTTTCTTGGAAAACCAAGAAGCAGCATACAGTGTCTCGCTCCTCAGCTGAAGCTGAATATCGTTCAATGGCGGCGGCGGTTACCGCAGAGTTGAAATGGTTGAAGGCCGTGCTCATTGGCTTTGATGTTTTCCACTCTGCTCCTATGACTCTTTTCTGCGATAGTCAGGCAGCTTTACACATAGCGCAAAATCCGGTTTTCCATGAACGAACAAAACATATCGAGATTGATTGCCATTATGTTCGTGATGCAGTTCAGGATGGTACTCTACGGACCACTCATGTTTCCACTGATGTTCACTCGCTGATATATTTACGAAAGGGCTTGGGAAGACTAAGTTTCTTTATCTTCTTCGCAAGTTGGGTGTGTCGTTTCTCCCCGCTCCAACTTGAGGGGGTATTAACGTGGTTTGACCGTGTCTTTATTTCACATGTTTAATATGTATGACCTTGACCGTGTATTTATTCACGTGTTTAATATGTTTGACCCGTGTATTTATTCACGTGTTTAATATGTTTGACCCGTGTAATTATTCACGTGTTTAATATGTTTGACCCGTGTATTTATTCACGTGTTTAATATGTTTGACCCGTGTATTTATTCACGTGTTTCATATTTTCTCATGGTGATTTTTATAGTATATATATAGCGATGTACACATTGTAAAAATCACCATGAGAAAATATGACCTAGGCCTACTAACAATAAAGGCCACTAATAATACAAGGTCAAACATATTAAACACGTGAATAAATACACGGGTCAAACATATTAAACACGTGAATAAATACACGGGTCAAACATATTAAACACGTGAATAAATACACGGTCAAGGTCATACATATTAAACACGTGAAATAAAGACACGGTCAAACCACGTTAATAATAACATATAATGAAAATTTATTTGAATAAGAAAAATGTTAGGTATGTTTTATTGTTCTCCCGCTAATACAAATAACGTAATTGTGTTTCATATATATTATTTAAATAAATCTTTAACATCCAATTACTTTTTAATTATATTATAAAAAATTTGAAAAATTAATATTGAGGAAAGACTTTGAAAGATAAATCCTACTATAAATTTTAGATTTTTTTAAATAAGTAACAATTAATAATTCAAAATTAAAGTTCAATTTTAAAAAAGTTATATGACAAATATTTTGAATTGTAGATAAAACATAGTGTTATAGTGGAAGCGGATTTCGATTGGCTAATTAGATAAACATCAAAGAAATAGGAATTAAGTAAAGCAAACAGAAAGTAAAAATACCAGATTTACGTGGTATCCCTAACAATGTGTTAGAACTAATCCACGGGCAGAGCTTCTGAAATTTCACTATATGGGTTGGAACAGATTACAGATGATCGGTTGGATCTCAGAGAATAGAAAACGAGAAATCTACTCTAGCTGTGTTTTAGTCTCATACTGACAATGTATGATCAGTCTCCTATTTATAGGTAATAAGCAAAACCTATGGAAACTAGGAGAGAAAGCCCGAAGCCCATCAGAAACCGCCAAAACCCTTGCTGAAATTGCCGAGATTGGTACTTGGTCAAGTACCGACCCCTCTCGTAGTTGTCTGCGGGACTTGGTCAAGTACCGACCAGCTTCACACCTGTCTGCGGAGGTTGGATCAGAACTGGCCAAGTTCCGACCCAAGTACCGATCGTCTGCAGATTCAAGTCATATTTCAACAAATCTCCACCTTGGCTTGAATCCTCTTCAGATGTCTACTAGTCATGAATTTCTTAATGCACCAGAATGTATACAAGTATCAGATGTGCTCAGATAGTGAAATAAACGTGTATGCCAGACGTATGCTTCCATACCAGATGAATCATGAACTACAGAAATGGCTCTGCCTCAGATGTGGCCCCTCCACGGGCAACTCAACAGCTCTGAATGTTCAGCAAGTTCAGGCAATGCTGAAACTTGCTCTGAGTAACCGGCTTTGTGAACATATCAGCTGGGTTATCTGTTGTACCCACTTTGCTCACTCTGATTCTCTTCTCGCCTCTCAGGAAATGATATCTCACATCAATGTGCTTCGTCCTCTCATGGTGAACCTGATCCTTGGTCAAACATATAACACTTAAGCTATCACAAAAAACTGTCGCCTGATCATAATGTAAACCCAAATCACTGACTAGTCCTCTTAACCAGATCCCCTCTTTCGCAGCTTCTGTCAGTGTCATATATTCTGCTTCAGTAGTCGACAGAGTTACTGTGGACTGCAAGATAGCTCCCCAACTCACTACAAAACCACCAAGGGTGAAAACATACCCAGTCATCGATCTTCTTCTGTCTACATCTCCAGCATAGTCAGAATCCGAATAGCCAGAAATTAAACATTGACTATCTCCACCATAACATAAACCAACATCAGATGTACCTATAAGATATCTAAATATTCGCTTCACTGCCTGCCAGTGTTCCTTTCCAGGTTCTGACATAAACCTGCTAACTACACTAACAGCATGAGCCAAATCCGGTCTAGTGCAGACCATAGCATACATCAAACTTCCTACTGCACTAGAATAAGGAACATGAGACATATATTCCTTCTCTTCAGCTGACTTAGGTGCGAAAGCTACAGACAGATGTGCATTAGATGCACTGGGAGTATCTATTGGTTTCGCCGACGCCATACCAAATCTAGATAGATCTTTTTCAATGTATCCTTTCTGAGATAAGAAAAGCTTCCTCTTAGTTCTATCCCTATAAATCTTCATCCCTAAGATTTTCTTAGCTCCACCTAAATCCTTCATGTCAAATTCAGCACTGAGTGATCCTTTCAACTTTCTGATATCAGATTTGTCTGTAGCAGCTATCAACATATCATCTACATATAACACCAGATAAATGTAGGACTTGCCTCTAACCTTGTTGTAGTATACACAACTGTCATACGGGCTCCTCGTATATCCAATCTCAATGATGTAGTTGTCAAATCCCATGAATACACCTTTTCTAGCCCTCGGTTCCAACTTCCCTTCATTTACATGATAGTAGGCAGTACAACAAAAAACCCTCAAGTTCGTGTAATTAGCAGACTTACCAGACCATAACTCAGTAGGCGTTTTCAGATCAATCCCTGTGTGAGGACCACGATAGATTAAGTAACATGTTGTCTTGACCGCCTCTGCCCAGAACCTTCTAGCTAGCCCCGCATGTGAGAGCATACAACGAACTCTCTCCAGAAGTGTCTGATTCATACGTTCTACTACACTATTCTACTGTGGTGTGTGTCGAACTGTATGATGCCTAGCAATCCCCTCCATCTTGAAAAACTCATAAAACTCAGATGAGTAGAACTCTAGACCATTATCAGTACGCAATCGCTTGACTTTTTTCCCTGTCTGATTTTCCACTAGGAACTTCCATTGCTTGAAGTTATCGAAAGCTTCACTTTTCTGCCTCATAAAGAAAACCCAAGTCATCTTAAAGTAATCATCGATGAATGACAAAAAAATATATGTGACCTCCCAAAGATTCCACTCGCGAAGGTCCCCAACAATCAGAGTGGATGTAATCTAGATCACCTTTAGTTCTATGAGTTGCTTTGGTAAACTTGTTGCGATGTAGTTTACCAAACACACAATGCTCACACAAATTCAGATTTTTAACCTTGCGCCCATCTAGAAGATTATCCTTAGCCAGAATTTGCATCCCCCTTTCACTCATGTGACCAAGTCTCAAGTGCCACAACTAGTCATATTTTCCTGATTTACTTAGGTAGACGCTACAACTGCAAAATCCAGAAGCGAAGGCCCTTGTGAAAAATACAAAGTTCCACGCTTAACACCTTTCAAAATTACCTCAGATCCTCTATAGACATTTATCATTTCACCTTCACTTTTGAAACTACATCCCCTCTTATCAAGTAGACTTAGAGATATATTCTTAGTCATATGTGGAACATGTCTCACCTCATCTAAAGTACATAACCTACCATCATGATTCCTAATCTTAATAGAACCCATCCCTACAACTTTGTAAACTGAACTGTTGGCCATATAAATATTACCTCCATCCATTTGATGATAAGTAGTGAACCATTCTCTATTAGGACAGATATGGTAGGAAGCCCCGGAATCCAGAATCCATACATTGGTGTTACATGTATGGGTGTTGGCAACAAGTGGAGTATCCTCCTCAAATCTCGTACTGTCCTCGGCAACAGCGACAGTACCTGGCGCACCTTGTTGTCCCTGCATCTTAGGACAATTAGTCTTCCAATGTCCTTTCCCTTTACAGTAGTTGCAGACATCCTCCGGTTTCGGACCCTTTCTGATTTGTTTCTTCTGGAACTTCTTTTTCCCTGTCTTCACAAATCTCTGATTGCCGCTGGATACTAACCCCACAGCCTGATCGACCGATGTATTGCTACAACTATGTCTCAACTCCCTGTTTTGAAGTGCATATCTGACTTCCTCCCGAGATATGGTATCTTTGCCGTTGTCATATGAGTCTGGCAAAGACACCAACAGAATTAATGTCGCATCCTCATCATCAACGGCAACATCAATCCCCCTTAAATCCAATAAAATTGAATTAAAACGTTCAAGATGCTCCTCTAGGGATGTACCTTGTTTCATCCGCTGACCAAATAGGCGTTGTTTCAGAAGCAACTTATTGGTCAAAGTCTTGGTCTTGTATAGACTTTCGAGTTTCAACCACATCCCTGCTGCAGTTTTCTCCTCGGCTACCTCGATAACAACAAAAGCGTCGAGTGCGTTTTTTCTTCCGGAACTGCCAAGTTCTCCTGTTGAGGCACAAGTGGTTTAATAGGCGCCCAGAGTCCCTCGCGGATCAACAACGCCCTGGCCCTCAGTTGCCAGAGACTGAAATTATCCTTCCCATTAAATTTTTCAACTTTCATGCTTTCACCACCCATCTTCAACAATCAGAATCACCGAAACTAGCTCTGATACCAATTTGTTATAACGGAAGCGGATTTCGATCGCCTAGTTAGATGAACAACAAAGAAATAGGAATTAAGTAAAGCAAACAGAAAGTAAAAACACCAGATTTACGTGGTATCCCTGACAATGTGTTAGGACTAATCCACGGGCAGAGCCTCAGAAATTTCACTATATGGGTTGGAACATATTACAGATGATCTCTTCGATATCAGAGAATAGAAAACAAGAAATCTACTCTAGGTGTGTTTTAGTCTCATACTGACAATGTATGATCAGTCTCCTATTTATAGGTAACAAGCAAAACCTATGGAAACTAGGAGAGAAAGCCCGAAGCCCATCAGAAACCGCCAAAACCCTTGTTGAAATTGCCGAGATCGGTACTTGATCAAGTACCGACCAAGTACCGACCCCTCTCATAGTTGTCTGCGGGACTTCGTCAAGTACCGACCAAGTACCAACCAGCTTGCGTACCTGTCTGCGGAGGTTGGATCGGAACTGGCCAAGTTCCGACCCAAGTACCGATCGTCTGCAGATTCAAGTCATATTTCAACACATAGTACTATGTAACAATAATTTATGTCTCATAAATATCTTTCACTGACCCTTGACCCTGAGGCCTCATCTGACCCTCTAGGCCTCTAACTTCGTCGAACAAAGTCAAATCACCTGACCACTATTCACTGGTAGGCCTGTAATCGAGTCGAATATTTGGAGGTTTTGGCTTGAGGTTTGAGAGGTCAAACCTTTTCGAGCCAAACCGTTTGGGTGGTCACACCTTAAAAATTGACGTTTGGCTTGAGTTTGAAGGTTTGAGCCGAACACGTTCAAAAACGTTTGGCTTGATAACCATTGGAAGAAAAATCAAGAACTAAAACCTTATATGAACAAAAAAGTCGAAAAAATAACAATTGAAATCGTAATTGAAGCTACAGTTATACAAACAAAGGTGAGGGGGAGGGGAGGGGTTTGGAGAACTTATGTGGATGAGCGATGCCATGCCTCATGAGGGTAAGCGGGGTGGGGAACGACTTTTGAGAAGAGAAGAGAAGAGATGAGAGAGGGTCGAAGGGGGTGGGGCAATCTGGAGAGTGAAGATGAAAGAATAGATGAGTACATAGATGGGAATATATATGGGTTGATAATGATTTTATCATTAAATACACATATGGTGACCGAGCCAAACCTTTTCGAACGGTTTGACTCGATTTGACAAATACCCAATCCAACCGTTTGGCTTGACATTTAATCCCCGATCCAAACTTCGAGCAGCACCTTTTCGAGCCAAATACGTCAAGCTTTTTCGAATAAATACGTTTGCTGACAACCCTACTCACTGGGCACCACCTAGTACCCATTGGACATTTTCATTTATCTTGAGTGTTAATAATTACTCTTTTCGTTGTTAAATGATTGATACATTTTGATTTTATATGGTCAAATTTTAAAAACTTTGATCAATAATTATCATTAACCAATAAGAAATAATATAGTCATATGATATCTTGTTAGATTCGTCTCAATCACTACTGGAAAAATCAGCAAAAAGGACAAGGGATTTCGTTCTTTCTCGTCGTTTTTGGTATAGATAGGACGAGAATTCCCTGTTCTTTAAAAGTCGTCGTTTTTGCTAATTTTGTCGTTGCTTGTCCTTTGTTTGAAGCCCGAAAATCAACAAAGAACGGGCCACTACTTGTCAAACTTTGTCGTATGGCTTAATTATTAAGGTAATTAAAAATTAATTATTTCTTGTTACATTTTGTCGTTTTTAAGTTATTAAAAAATTAGTTATTTAATTAAATCGTTTGTTATATTTTGTCATATGTTCTTAACAACATAAAAAAAACTGTATTTTAGAAGCTTTTTGAATAGCTTTTAGGCTAGGGAATCCAATTTCAAAACAAAAAACATTTTGCAAATGCTTTTGTCAACCAAGCACATATCATAAATGATTTCATTATCATTAGTTATAAAACAATCTACATGACCATAGAGCGACAATGTTGTTTCATAAACTTACAAGAAATAACATTCAAGATTTACAAAATGTCAATAACTACAAGACCAATACTATATATTTTTCAATTTAAATTCCAGTAAGATGCCTAAGAAGTGTTTGATTCTGTCCGTCCCCTGCTTTCATGGCCTTAGTCCTTGTTCTGCGTCAATTCGTATTTGTCTATTGTCCCTAATCGGTAAGAAGTTGTACACAACATCACAGAAATTGAAGGTTATCTTGACCTGCAAACACCAGAAAACTAAATTAGCGTTCCTCAGGATTGTGAACGATACTGCTCAAGTAAAATTCTGATGAAATTAAAGATGTTACTGAATCGCTGAAAAGGCACGTATGTACCAAAAGCTTTACCTTATCCCAGTTCTCTTCAATTTCAATTCCTCCACATTCTGAAAAGCTAATGGTAGACCCGAGCCTCTCAGAAACCATTGAAAGATAATACTCTTGTTCATGTGGAACGAATGGTTCAACAATAAATGTTGTAATAGGTGCCTTGCAACCACCCATCTCAACCTGCGTAGATAACAGAAAGATGAAGAGAAGATTTAGCTTTGTGGAGTCAACTCACATATGCCTTAATAACTCGCTTCTAGATCATTGCTGTTTACCTCAACACCAAGGCGTGCTTTGACAAACCCAGCAACTTCTGCCAAGTCCAAATTCAAAGCAACCAATCCACTCTTTCCACGTTTTCCAAACAACATATACAATCACTTGATTCAACCAATTGTTAAAATGAAATAATTAAACAACATCACAGAAATTGCTACCTTCAATTTCTCCGAATGGCAGTACATTGTGAAAAGAAGAATTAGTTGAAGTAAATAGAAACGAATCTAACCTCAATTAAGCTGAGCAACAAACAAATCAAATCTCAAAACTGATTGCAAAATTATATTACTAGTTTCCTTCATCTAAATAGATATTAGTACTATTTTCATTGTAAATACTAAAAAACAACTAATATGAAACTTGTATAAATTGATGTTAATAATAAATCTTCAACATAGAAACAAGTAAAAGATCTCAAACATATAAACAAAATTCAAAATTTTGATAAACATATGACCCAAAAAACATATCTACAAACTGAAATTAATATACAAAAATAATAAATTGAAGCCAGTATAAATTGAGGTTAATAAAGAAGAATTATGAAGAAAGAACATCAAATCTGGAAGGAGGCCGATGCGCGACTTGCTTGCTTTTGAGAAAGGAGGGGAAGATGGGATGGGGAAGGAGGCGTACATGGAGAGGGCAGGGAGTTTGAAGTGAGGAAGGATTAAGAGGTTTAGTATTTATGAGTGAGAGAAGCCATCTGAGCCGTTTATGTGTAAATCAACGGTCAGGATTCGCTTAGTAATTTTGAAGAGGATCGATGATGTGGCGGAGTGATGATTTAATTGAGTTTAGGTCAAACAACTAAGACAAAATAAGACAATTTTGTCCTTTTTTGTCCTTGTTTTAATTTTTTTCATTTTCTTTTTTGACATCTAAAGTTGAATACTTCAAGCACATATCGACATAATACAACATAACTAGTTATTTATTAAGTATTCACTATTCATTAATTTAAATTTGAATAATTCAAGCACATATCGACATAATACATCATAACTAATTATATATTAAGTAATCACTATTCATTAATTTAAATTTGAATAATTCAAGCACATATAGGCACAATACATCATAACTAATTATTTGTGAATGTTTATGCAATTAAAGTATTACACTAGTACTTATGTGATAGGTATGAATGTCGATATATGAACGAATAACTCTTGCTATGGTGCAAAGCAAGAATGATATATCAAAATTAGTTAAGAATTATAGTTCGATAGTATTAGATTGTAATAGTTAAATAGATTAACATGATCATTATTAAAAGAGTGATTAATATTATGCCTTGTATCATACTATTAAGTTAATATATTTGTCAAAATTTGTCCTATTAGGTCAAACAACTACGACAAAATAAGACAATTTTGTCCTTTTTTGTCCTTGTTTTAATTTTTTCATTCTTCTTTTTGATCATTTATTAATCTAAATTTGAATAATTCAAGCACAAGTCGACATTATACATCACAACTAATTATTTGTGAAGTACTTATGTAATTAAAGTATTACAACAATACTTATATGATTAGTATGAATGTCGAGATATGATCAAATGACTCTTACTCTGGTGCAAAGCAAGAATGACATATCAAAATTAGCTAGGAATTATAGTTCGATAGTATTAGATTATAATTGAGTTAAATAAGATTAACATGACCATTGTTAAAAGAGTAATTAATGATTATTTCATGTCTCATACTATTATGTTATCAAATTTGTCAAAACTTGTCCTATTATGTCATACAACTACTACAAAATAAAACAAATCGTCCCTTTTTGTCCTTTGTTTTAAATTTTTTTTTCTTCTTTTTGACTATTATTAATCAAAACTTGAATAATGCAAGCACATATAGTCATAATACATCATAACTAATTATTTGTGAAGTATTCATGTGGTGCAATTATTTTTTTCTGAACAAAAAGGACAAAATACGACAAATTTGTCCTATCTCGTCGTATATACTTTTTTGGCAAACAAAGTTCGGGCTTGTTCTCAGGCTTGTCCTCCTTTGTCGTATATACACAAAGGACAAATGAAAATCTCGTCGTTTTTGAGCAATTTTCCAGTAGTGAATATATATTTTTTAACTATCAAGTTTTTATAATTTTTTCATATGTAGAATATGAGATATTTATGTTTGAAATCGTGTTTTGTTTACTATGAAAAGTCAAAATGTACCAATCACTTAGGAAGGTAGGGAGTACTTAATTAGTATTACTATTAGTGAAGTTTAGGTTAACTAAAGGAACCTAACTTAATTGAGTCCATCGAATAGTCTAGTGGCAAAAGGCTCTTGCTAGTGTCCAAAAGGTATTGGGTTCGAAACTCACTTCATCGCTAATTTACAAAAAGAAAAAAGGAAATCTAACTTAATTGTATTAATTAAAAATACCTATAAGATTAAAAGAGTTGAAAATATGTTGATTTAACGATACAGATTTAGTGAACACAAAATTAACACTAAACTAGTTTATACACAAGAACTCGCTCGCCCCTACTCAAGTAATGCTATATATACGTACTAGTTTGTAAGAGTATCATTCACATCAACCTTCGTAAATTTTTTCTAAAATCTACCAAAAGAATCACTTTCTGTAATTTTGGAAAACGTTTTATATATGTTCTTAAATATATTTCCTACTATTTATTCCAAACTTAAAAAATAAATATACCACATATTATATATTTAGGATAAAATTAAATTTCAAAAAGAATAAAATAATACATTAGATATGAATCTTGAATGAAGGATATTTTTAATTTATATTTATAAAAATAACTTGCAAATGGGATAGTATAATAGCATCCACATTAATTCTTCGAAAAGCTATACTAGAAGGTTGAAATTGTTAAAATAATTGAAATGTTTCATTTTCAATTCCATTATAATAAGTTGACTCCCACAAATATTTACACACAACCTGTTTACGGAACCCCTGTTTACCCCTAAATTTGAACCCTCCTTATTTGGTAGTTTTTTTTTCTACTCATTTTTTTTCTTCTCATTTATATAAATAATAAATATAGAATAAATAAATATTTTTTGTCATGTATAAATATAGATTTGAAATTAACTTTTATTTGACTTAAATATTTAATATATTATTTTATACTTTTTGAAAATTAATTTTATCCCGAATTTTTAGGGAAATTATATGGGATCTAGTGTGAATTTTCTAAACATAGGGAGTGAACAAGGTATGTGAATCCAAGACTTCTAGCTCAGCGGTATCGGGCTCGAGCCTCTTTCCAAGAGGTTTCGGATTAGAATTTCGTAGAAGAGTATATTTAAATATATTTCCTCTGCTTTCGTGGTTGCGGAAACGAGTGTTCATTGCAACAGCAGTCGAGAAGACGAAACTGTTTATTTGAATCCTAGAAATTTTTTATTGTTTGAATGAAAAACAAGGTGTGTGACTAATTTCCAACAAGTTTTATGGAATCCGGGAAACAAATTTAACCATTTTTGAATTTTCACTTTTATTGGATCTTTTAGGGGCTGATATGAGCGTTATAAATGTGCTAATTTTTCAGTAGGCAAAATGCAGGAATCATCACCTTTGTTTCACTATTTTCACCTTCACTCACTCATCTTCTAAAAACGATTCTAATTGGTTAGTCAACTATTTCGGTCATCGTTGACTTTTTTAATGGCAAACTAGTCATTTTACATCTATTTTTTTATATATAAAAATTTAAAATGACTCTTTTGCCCCTCCTTAAAATTTCCTTAACTACTACACTTACAAATAGGGGGCATAATTGTAATCTTACTCCTTTTCAGTTTTTTGTTTTTAGAAATAATAAATGTGAAATGACTATTTTGCCCTTCAAAAAAGTCAACGGGAGACAAAAATAGTTCACTAACCATTGATTGACCGAAAAGTTGACGAAATAACTACTTGAAACAGTTTTTGGAAGATGAGTGGGTGAATGTGACCATATGAAACATAAGTGAGTGAACGGTGAGTTCAGATAAACATGAGTGATGGTTGATGACTTTTGCCTTTTATTTTTAGAATGCATATAAACTTTTTGTTTTTATTGTTGTAAATTATTAACGATGACGAAATAGCAAGAGTTTTTTTCACTACGCTATTCAATTAATTCAGAACACATATAAACTTTTACAAAAAAAAAAAAGGGAATACCCTTTAATTTTATTAATACGAATAATCGATTACAATCATTAAACATCATTACAATTGGTAAATTCAAAGAAAGTGGCGGCTATTGAGGGAAACCATCTCTAACCAATTTCCATGCTAGCAAGAGGGCTCGAACCCGAGACCTCCGCTAGAGGTGTCAGCATGCTTGCCACTAGGACAAGATGTCTTGACACATTTAAACTTTAATCACATAATCAAGTGGTATACGAAATACAAAAGGTGAAATCGAAAGAATGTAGACATAATAATAACATCTTTGTACCTTAAGATGGTACCTTGTGTCCGTTAATGAATCAAAATCAAATTCGATTTGAACTGAACCGATTTGATGTAAATTAAACATAATATAAATAAATTTCGATCCACTTGAAATAACCATTTGTAACCTATTAAACTTATAAATCGAGTGAATTCTAACATAAGTTTAATTAACGCGAACGATAATTATAATATTTGACCTAAACAAGTTGATAAAATTAAACACTTATCTATTACAATGAACCCTACACATGTTATAATTCATAAATGTACCCTAAACCATTACCATTCTAAGACGTGGCTACATAGAGAACTAAAATTAAAAGCTATTTGTATGGTTCATTTTTAGGATGGACTAATGATAATGAGGCCTGAGGGGCTCATCTATCCGTGTTGGTCGTTCACGAATTACTTTCAAGACAACAAGTTTACCAAACGTTGAATATAAGTTGTATACGTTACTATGTAAAAGTATCTGTCTTAGATTCATTCACCCTTGTTTTATTACTGTTAATATTAATATGACAACTCCACAAATTAAAGAGATGAAACCAATAAGATTGCTTCCACTAAAAACATATTAGCATAAATATCATAACTCCACAAAGAGAGGCAATAAAACTAGTTCCACTAAAAATGTCGCGTATGGTATATTTAATTGAGTGGAAATATATAAACATAGTACATAGAAGAAGTAGAATAATTCGAATGCGCGAAAATATGTAGTATTAAATTAAACCACGCCAAGTCGTGTGTTATACTTTTTTGAAAATAAATTCGATCTCCTCCTATTGATCCCTAATAGGCTAATACAACATATTTTAAAATAAATATCTCGTATAATGGAAGAAATTGTTTTCAATCGACGAACCGCACAAGCAACGAAAACGAACAGAGATCGGGGCCATTAAATTTAACCACGCCAAGTCGTGTCTCATACTTTTTTTTGAAAACAAATTCGATCTCCTTCTATTAATGCCTAATCCAACATATTTTAAAACAAATATTTCTTATAATGAAAAAAATTGTTTTTAATAAACGAACCGTACAAGCAACGAAAACGAACAGAGAAGGGGGCTCTGATCTTTATTAGTGCAGCCGCCTATGAGTTTTGGAATAATATATTAGTAATTATTACTTTTACAAACAATAGCAAATTAAAACACACGTGATCATAAACGTCATCACTCAATTACAAATACTCAATAGACCTTTGGAAAATTCAAGCCATTATAATAAATGATGACATGGATTATGGATACGTTTTTTCCATAATAAGATTTCTCCGCAAAACTATTGACAGTTTGAAACAAAAGGATCGAAATCGAATACTTTTAATTTCGTAGACTTCTTTGTATCATATCATCTACTAATAATGCATGGAAATCTTAATATGATAGATTCATATGCCAAACTCATTATCTTTTAATTAATGGCTAGCGATATTACCAGAGCAATTTTGATTATGCCAGAGCAAAGTTTGATAATATATTTGTTTTAATCTTTTAAGTCAACTATTTCATTATATCATTAATATTTACCATTTTAATATTTTCTTACAATTAGAGTTATTTGAAAATTAACAATAAATGAACACATTCCATATCTTTAAAGGAAGAGAATATTTGTCGATCTTTTCTATGATTTCAAATTGTGAAGAATTTATTTTGGTTGAACTTGTTTTTTTCTTTGGTCGCCCTTTTCTCAGTTGAATATTGGGTTCATAAAGTATCGTGTCTGACTCATCAACGATCTCATATAATTTATCTTGAGCACGTAACTTTTCTCCAATTGACTAAAGATGATAATTATCATTTAACTTCGAAATTAATTCCTCAAATTTTTTAGCTTTAACAACAGTTTCAAATATTGAAGATTTTAGATACTAATGTCTATTGCTTTTATTTTCAATTAATATGAAAATACTTACAAATTATTTCCTTCAATAATAAATAATTTATAGATGACCAAGGGAGTAATAATAATGATTTATCAACATTAAAGATGCATATATTTAAAATATAAAATTTGTTCATTTATGGCTGATATTCAAAATTATCTCTATAATAGTTAATACTAATGACAAAATAGAATAGTTGACTTGAAAGGTTAAATTAGGTATATGCTCATACTTTGCTCTGGCAGAATCAAAATTGCTCTGACAATATTGCCAGCCTTAATTAATTACCCCTTCCATTCGATAAAGATTGTTTCGTTTTTTACATCTAACATAGCTTTTGTTTTATTCGATCAGTATGTATTTGTATGTATATATTTCGTAAAGTAAGTTAAAATATAAAAATATAGGGGAGTGCTTTTTTTCAATTTAAAATAGAAATCAAAAGTAGAGAATATTTGAGAGATAAAAGAGATTAATTGCTCAACCAAAAATTCAAAGTTATGATTGTTGAGTAACGTAGTATATAATCAGCTGCTTAAAGAGTTCAGTTTGTACAATCCACCAAAATGCATGAATGTATTCACAAACTACAGTAATATTACCTCTCAATCCCCACTTTCTAAAACGGGTCAACTAACTTTAATTTATAATCTCCTTCCAACACTATAAATATTTATCATCATGTTTTCTAAACAATATTGCATGCATTACAACTGAAACCATTATTATTTAATTCTTCAAAATGGGTAGATTAAGGATTCTCTTATTACTAATACTACTTGTTATTTTTACTTGTTTTGTTGTCAAGAATGTAGAGAGTAGGTCTTCTTGGAAGAATGATTCTGGATTGGGGAGCAAAAGAGACAACATTAAGGGATTTCATAAAAAATTTAAGACAAGTTTTGGAGAGATCAAGAATTCTGGACCTAGTCCTGGTGATGGTCACAAATTTGTTACACCTGGTCCCCAGTAATGGACTTCATATCATGCAGCAGCTGAGACGACGACTATAAATTAGTAGGGGTGTTCCTTATAAAAGATCATTAATTAGTGTCGTACTGAGTGACATGTTTTTCTGTCTAGTAAAAATAATCAATTCTCGAGATTTATCGAGCATATACTTAATATATGGCGATTGTACGTAGATCATTTTCTTATTATAAAAGAACAATATATTAGACTGAGCTTCAACATTATAGCTTAGCAAGATTTAGTATTTTATAACTCGTTTGTAACTGAAGTTATATAAATTAAAGATACCAAACAACCCCTGTACCCCCCCCCCCCCCCCCCCCCCCCCCGATCTCTCTGTATATTATTACGCCATTCGTGGTTCTCTAATACATCTAGGTGAGACATTGTGATCTCCTTAATATTGATATATAGAACAATTAAGAGCCTTAAAAGTATTTCAATTTTTCCAATACATCTAGGTGAGACATTGTGATCTCCTTAATATTGATATATTTCTTTCAATTGGATCCTTGGATATATGTTAAAAATAACGAAATTATATATTTATATTTTGCACCTGAAAATCTAACCATTAAACTTTGCACCTCTAGACTTTTAAATGTATCCGTTTTTTAAATAAAGGGTTACAACCAAGTATTTAGTTGGTGGTTATAATTCTACTTCCCAACTCTCGCTATAAATCCAAGCAATCACCATTTTGGAAAATACAACAACAAAAATGAAAAGATATTTAGCAAAATAATTTTTTGGTCACAATTCTTGCTTTGGTCTGTTTACAGTGTTTCTAAGCTAGTGTTGGTTAGTCATTATATAATGGGAATCAAATAATTTCGAATTATGTTAATACAAATTTGACGTTTCAGGGGGTAAATTGAATAAAGATATGAAAAGAAATTAATACTCCTTCCAATTAAAAAAAATGTCTTTCTAGATATTTCACACAAATTAAGAAATAATCATTACATTCACATTTTTCATCTGTACCCCTATAAAGCAATTATTAATAATCCAAATATCACTTAACTATATAATGCAATTATTATTTTCTTTGAGTTACTTTATGCAAATAGGGATATTAAAGGAAAAAGTGGTATATTGTACATTGGTTTATGTAAAGAGACATTTTTTTTTGATATTGTTAAAATGTCTAGAAAAACATTTTTTTTTGGATTGGAGGGAGTATGTGTATCAATAAATAAAGTATCAAAATTAAAATCATTTTATAAAGAAGGAGGCACATAAGTAAAATTAGTGTCCTGTATAAAATTGGCTTATTTTCTTTTGGCCTCCTGAAGTATTGAGACGCTTTCAATTTACCCCCTGAATGATTCATCTTTTCAATTTACCCCCTAAATGATTTATTTTTTCAATTTACCCCCTAAAATGTCAAATTCAAATTAAATTTCATTTTAAAAGAAGGGTAAACTTGGAATAACATACTTATTAATTTTTTGGGTACTTTTTAATAATAACAAAACTATAATTTTCAAATTAACCCCTCCTTCTTCCTTACACCCCACCCCCACCCCCTACCTCGTAACCCCCGCGAATACAAGGCACCCACCTAACCCCCATACCCCACCCCCAACCTGATCTCCACCACCTCAGTCAACCTCTCCGCCCTCCATCTCCCTCAACCTCTCCGCCATCCATCTCCCTCTTTCCACGAACTTTCCCCACCCCACCCCTACCCAGCCCCCCATACACAAATTATTTATAACAGAGCAGGGAAGGTAACCACATACACAAATGACTCGATCCTTAATGATTCATAAATTGCTCAAGCATGACAAAGAAAGAGATCTCCATAAAATAGTAAGGGTAACACTTCACCTAAATCTGCAAGATCTAATAATCATGGACTTTTTAAAAGAAATACACAAAGTTTTGATGTTATGCCCAGGAGGAGGAGGAGGTCTCAGTGATTGCAGTATCCACCACAACATATTCTTTATCTAGCAACACAATCCAAAGGCACACTAGATATGCACTTCAATTTCTATAAGAAAAGACGCAAGACAAATGAATCGATCAATGATGTGCAGGAGAAAAGCAAAAGCAAAGAGAACAGTTCCAACTTAGCATCTGGTGCATCTGTGGGAGATGCTGATTCTAACAGGGTGATCAACATTAACAGTTGGATCTACCCAAAAAAGAAAAGAACATCTTCCAAAATTGCAGAAAAGGAGGTTGGGACTGGGGGAGGGGGTGGGGGGGGGGGGTTACAGGGAAGATGAAGGAGGGGTTGGGGGGTTGGGTAAGGGTGGGGTGGGGAAGAAGGAGGGGGATTTTTTTTAATTATTTATTAATGAAAAATATATATTTTTTAATTTTATTAGTGAACCCGCATCTTTAATTATTACAAATTTTGCCTCAAAATCTAATTATATGTGCATTTTCGATTTTGCCCTTACCTCAATTCACTTTTTTGGCGAAAAATACTTCAGGGGCGGAACGAAAAATATAGGGGGTAAATTGAAAAGATAAATCATTCAGGGGCAAATTGAAAAGATGAATCATTCAGGGGGTAAATTGAAAGCGTCTCAATACTTCAGGGGGCCAAAAGAAAATAAGCCTATAAAATTTTATGAACACTTATAAATAGGGGTAAAATGGTCATTTTATTCTACAAAAAGGAGTAGTACTATTTGGGTTTTGTTGAGTACTTGAGCAGTGTGTTGGTCACTCGAGTAAACCAGCGCTAGGGCTATACGCTTATACCTAACTTAGCAAAAATCCCCATAAACCCTAAACCTTAGTTTGTTCACAAGTTCGCGTCTTTGTAGGAAGAAGGAGCTTTCCGACATTATGAGCCACCTCAGCATCTCCACCTCTGGTACTCCACTGCCTTCTTTTACCTTTTTTTTTCTTTCGCTTAATTTATTTCTTTATACAATTTGGGTTAATTACGTTCTGTTTTTGTAGTTAATTTCTATATTAAAAAAAGGAATTTGAGTGTTTATTTTGAAATGGCGCCCTCACCGAAAAAAGGGATTTCTTATATATATTTATTTGTGGTAAATTCCCTTTGTTTTTAATTACTCTGTATTATCATTTTTACTTGTAATTATGTTAAAAAAGGGAATTTTTTCCTGTGATTTTGATATTCATTGCAGTCTATTGGTTGATTGAGTTATTGATATGCTTGGACATATTTTATTGAAATTTGAGTGTGTTTTATAGCGGTTGTGATTAATGACTTACTAAAGCTGATTTAGCATTCTACCAACTTTTTGGTGTGTGAAAGGTTTAATTATGAGAACCACATGGGTTGGTCTAGTGGCCATGCGATATTACTTGCTATGATGAGGTCCCGGGTCGAAATTGTTTTAAAGAAAAATTATGAGATTTATGGTGGACGTAGCATCTTCCACTATTTGGCTAGGTAGAATGAAGTAGAGAGAGTCGAGAATTTGGAGATGGAATTGTTGAAATTATGATAATGTATGTTGCCAATTATGACCGGAATATTATCGAAGTAATTGTTTGTTTTTATATCTTCTTGTCTTTCCCTCCATTCTTTATTTATAGATTGAAACAAGGAGTGCAACAATCTGAAATTCAGAGGTTATAGAGCAGCAATTGCTTAAATATGATTAAACATGCTTTCCAACAACAACATTTCGTAATTATTGTTGGTTTTTATCTACTCTACAACCTCCAACGGAAGGGGTAGAGGACTAGAGGTGGGATGGGGGTTCAAATTTAATTTTTGCTCTTTGTAAGTTTATATCCAGACAAACATCAGATTTAAAATATTCCATAGTTCACATTCCCACATTCCTCCTACTGACTCAGGACAAGTTGTAAGCCTTCCACGCATAAAATTTTTGAGCCCATGGCCTTCTCTTTGTTCCAACGAATACCCTCTTAGGTTCATTCTCTTTTGAGTGATGATACAGACAATATGTTGCAGGTGTACCTAATGAACAGAAAGATGGGACACCTCCATCTGTGCCAAAAGGGAAATCAAAGAAATCTCGAAGTGGAAAATCAAAGAATAAAAGATCGGCATCACATCTGGACGATACCCACGGAGAAATGTTATGTAATAATAATGGTATGACAAGTATTGATTGATGTTTATTCTAACATCTGAATTTACTGTATATCTTTCTGAATTTAGAAGTCACTTTCTCTGTGTATTTTATAGTTAAATTTTATCAATGTGGTTGGGTAATTTCTTTCTGGTATTGTTTACCATTTAAATTTTGTTTGTTGTTTGTTCACTTATGTGTAGGGTTTGGAGATACTATGGATAAGAGTCAAATAGAAGATGACATGAAAGAACCTACCATGGGTGAGAAACTTGCAAGTCTGAATCTAGAAAGCAATGGAATAAAGAGTAGTGAGAAGTCTGAAGATTCTTCTCCTCGTACAAAGCCACCCAGTGCTGATTCTGTTCATGTCTTGCTTAAGCAGGCACTACATGCTGATGATAGATCACTCCTGATCGATTGTTTATTTAGACAAGATGAGAAGGTAATATCCTTGTCACTTGTTGCTTTCTTCTTTATTTTAATTTCTCCTCTGGCTCAAAGCACTGTGTGTAGTGATTTGATCAGGTTAACGTTTTATGCACAGATAATTGCAAATTCAGTTTCACAACTAACTTTATCAGATGCTGTGAAGCTGTTACGGTCTCTAGTGGCGTTGATTGACCAAAGGTAAGAATCAATATGTTAATTGGTCTGTGCTCTTTTTTCTCTAATCTTATATTGAGGTCCAGTTACTTTTCAATTTTATTTAGTCTTTCTTTGGCTGCATTTCTTTTGTGATTTTCCTTAGGATTCTGTTTGTTTCTTGTTTCGCTTTGATGAGTAATTGTGTCACATATATCATTAAATTACTGCGTTCTATACTATGTCATTGTTATTTTCTTAATCTGAAGATGAAATATCGATGTCATGAGCAAGTAAATATTTGTTTGCCTAAAAATTTCATGCTTGATTTCGTAAATTTAGATGATCTACATGGTGTCTGATTGCATTTTGAAGAATTTCTTGTAATGTAATTTATATGGCATTGTTTATGCTTCAGGCTATAGCCCCAAATACCTTTTCAGTTATTTTGCGTAAAGCGCACTTGACTACTACAAATTAAAAATATTCCAAAACTAATTAATATACTGATAAAATCTCCTCAAACTTCCATTCAAACACAATCCATCATATTGTTCTGCTATTTTGTGCGTCTGTTTGTCTTTGGGATTTTGGCCTAGGGGTTTCTACCTATGGGAGGTGGTTCATTTCCGGATAAGCCATTTCTGCTGAATTCATGTTGTGTTCTTACAGCGGAGCTCATCTTCTTAAGTATCCATGTTTCTAAGTTTCATCTTTCTGGAAGTGTTCATTTCAGATAAGTTCCTCTAAATTTTCATCCCATGCAAGTCTTTCTAGTTCTTGATATTGTAGAATGAGCATCATTGTGTCCTTTTCGATGGTATAAAGAATAAAGATTTGGCTCATCCTCCATCTTAAATTAAGCGAAATGGGAAATTAAACTATACTATTGAGAAGGGCATAATGATGCTGATTTAGTTCTATTTACTACAATATCTTGATTTCCTTAGGCTATTTTGGCATGTGCTGTGCTCTTTCTAGATGTGCTCTTCATCTTGTGCTGGGCGTTCTCTAAGTTCCTTCTTCCTATTTCAGTTCACGTCCTCTGAATTTTCATTCTGGGCAAGTCTAAGTTTTTTAATAGTACAATGACCATCATTATGGTCCTATTCAAATGGTGTTGGATGATGTTGGCTCTCCAAACATTTTAGTTGAATGAAATGGGAAGTTAAAAATGTGAAACAGCTTTTGTTCAAGTTGATGTTCTTAGCTTCACTATTACGTGTCAAAAATAAATTAGAAATGTATACTAATAAATTAGGGCCATCTAACAGGCTTATATACTACGATTCCAATTTTTCTTGTTGAGGTGGCATTTATGTGTGAATGAATATATTGAAATTTTTCATAAATCAAGGTGTAATTTTTTGCCACTTTATTGGTAAAAGGTAGCCCTTTCATGTCAGGGTCTATCTTATACACAGTTCTGTCGAAGCAGTGTCATTGTTGATTCACAGTCTTATGGATAATATTGCAGGGGTGCTGTTCTGGCTTGTGCTCTTCCATGGCTAAGAAGTTTGCTTCTTCAACATTCAAGTGGGATAATGTCACACGAGTCTTCTTTACTTCCCCTCAACTCACTATTTCAGGTCAGCCAAATATAGTACTGGACACACATCATATATGCTTTAATATTTGAGAACATTAAACTTAACATATCGAACATAGACTTGTTGCATATATTATAGAAGTAGACAAATGTTTGGCATCTGTGGATTGTTATTTCAGCCAGCACTATCATTCTTTTATTTCATTTTACCATGTTTCTCAAAAAACCACCCTTGTGCTAAGTTTCTGATATAGTGTTTTGTCATATGTAGCTAATTGAATCTCGTGTCTCAACTTTTAATCAAGCTCTTCAATTATCCAGCTGCTTAGATTTGCTTAATGCTGGGGTAAGTTTTTTTTTTCTCTTCTGCGTTCAAAAAGTTGTGAAGATAGAGTATTACTGCTTAACGGAAGGCACACCTTCACAGACTAATGATGATGGAGAGGATGAAAGTGACGTAACACCTTTTGTTTATGAAGACAAAGATGATAGCGATGAAGAGGATGGATCTGGAATGGAAACAGAAAGTGATGAAGATGTTGAAAAGCCTGAAGTATTTGATGATTTTAGTGATTACGAGGGAAGTGATGGCATGGCTGAGTAATGATCCCATCGTTTTTTCCATGATATTGAAGTTCATATCCCAGGGACCATTCAACACAAGAAAGGGTTGTCAGGGGAGGGCCAAGTTCCAACTTTAAGGCAAGACAATCATAGATGTGTAAGCACAATAGCTTGCAATATATGTGGTAAAAGTGTTCAAGTAGCTCCAGAATATCATCCCGTTGCGTTCTAGCGGGGTTACTGATTATTAATTTTACGTATAAATTTATTTGGAAACATTTATTATCTGCATGAAGGTGATTGTAACCAAAATCCTCTGCTATCTCACGTTTGGGCTGTTTTTCTTCTTTAACAATGAACAATTAGTTGACCAAACATGATATCTTTCCAATTTCATCCCATACATGATTTTTGACTCTCCGACATAATTTATTAGTGGTGAGAGTATGAGTACAATAGAATTCAACTAAGTTAACGAATATAAAGTATAGAAATTTATAATTATTAGACAATTGAAGTAGGTAGTAATTAATTAGAATGAAGGTATGAAATAAATTGTTTTCAACCAGAATTAACAAATGACAGATTAAGGTCAAATTACATAGTGTAGAGTACTAGTCTCTTGAAAAGAATGACAACTCCTTTAATAGATTTATTAAAAGATTCACAATATGACTATGAAGTGTTTTAATACACTAACCGATTTATGAGGCATGCGAGTTTTATTTTGGATCTTCCAATCTTTCTAGTAGAGATCTACATCCTTTTTTTTGTATTCATTCAAGAAATAGATTCATTCAAGAATACCTTATTTGGTCAATAAAGATTTCTTTTGCGATTCATTATCAAGTTGAATACCTCGTTCAAAAAATGTTTTCGATTTAATACATAGAAATTAATAGGAATTAATAACAAGGTATATACCTTATGATATACTCCCTCTGTTTGTAAAGTGTAAGGTATCTAAATAGGTCTAAAGCAATTTTAGCAAGAAAACAAGAATGGGCGGTCCAGGAGGGAGTAAGAAATAGAAAAATGCGAAAAATGTAAGATCCAAGAAGAAGGATGCATCTGCAAAAACACAGAAGCCTGGAGGATTCTTATGTGTTAAAAAGACATACATAAACACCCTCCTGGTCCTGGAGAATCGGACACATCACCTTTCAACTGGTGGACGATGTCCCGGACCATAGACACTCTAAGGCCCTGTTTGTTTCTTGTAATCTTAAAAGGGAGGGGTCGTAAAATATACCGACTCTAAAAACGTTTGTAGTATCATTTTCATTTTTCGTGTGTTTGGATTGGGGTGAATCAGTGGGAGGAGAATTGATTAAGATTATCTTAAGGAAGGGAATGAGTGAGAATCAGGGAAAATATATTTTATTGTTGTTTAGGTACAATAATTATAAACTAGGCGAATCAGGGGAAAAAGAGAGAAAATACAATTAAAATTGTGATTCTCTTCCGATTTGGAGGGGAGAAAATATGAGAGAAATCAGTGGTAATGAGGGTGGATTAGTGGTAATGAATTCTCCTATCTCAAAACTAATTTTAGTTCCCAAACACAATTTTTTTAAAATTCCCCTCAATTCTCCTTGATTCACCGCAATCCGAACACACTATTATTTTCTATTACGTTGTGAAAGTTTACAAGGAAATAACTATATATAAATACATTTGAAGAATTTATTACTTTGATAGGAGTAAGAAATAAAAAGTAATTTTATGAATTGAGGATAATAATAAGAAAATATGTAATATGTAACAATCTGGAAAAAAATTTAAATTTAAAATTTATAATTGTTTACTTGATCTCTCCATAGGATCATAACTAACATCTCATTCTTACCATATTAAATTCTGTTAAATTATACTCCCTCCGTCCCTAAAAAATTGTCACATTTTGACTTTTATTAGTCTAACATTACAAAATTTGATCATGAATTCCCATTAAACGATAATAAATAATATAGTCTTGTGGGACCTTGTTAGATTCGTCTCAATATATATTTTTGAAATATTAACTTTTTATAATCTTTTCGCATGTAAAATAATAGATATTTATGTTTTAAATCGTGTTTTGTTGACCAATAAAAGTCAAAATGTGACAATCTTTTAGGGACGGAGGGAGTATATATTGTTAAACTAGTTAAATGAGTTGTTTGGAGTGTCTAGATTCCAATAACTAGGGCTATCAGCAAACGTATCTATTCGAAAAAGCTTGACGTATTTGGATCGAAAAGGTTCCGATCGAAGTTTGCTCGGGGATCAAATGTCAAGCCAAACGGTTGGATTGGGTATTTGTCAAATCGAGCCAAACCATTCGAAAAGGTTTGGCTCGGTCATCATATGTGTATTTAATGATAAAATCATTATCAACCCATATATATTCACATCTATGTACTCATCTCATTCTTTCATCTCCACTCTCCAGATCGCCCCCACCCCCCCTCTTCGGCCCTCTCTCATCTTTTCTCTTTTCAAAAGCCGTTCCCCCGCCCCGCTCACCCTCATGAGACATGGCATCGCTCATCCACATAAGATCTCCAAACCCCTCCCCTCCTCCTCCACTCACCTTTGTTTGTATAATTGTAGCTTCAATTACGATTTTAATTGTTATTTTTTCGACTTTTTTGTTTATATAAGGTTTTCGTTCTTGATTTTCTTCCAATGGTTATCAAGCCAAACGTTTTTTAGCGTGTTCGGCTCGAACCTTCAAACTCAAGCCAAATGTCAATTTTTAAGGTTTGACCACCCAAATGGTTTGGCTCGAAAAAGTTTGACCTCTCAAACCTCAAGCCCAAACCTCCAAATATTCAACTCGATTTGACTCGATTACAGGCCTACCAATAACTGATACTTTTTAAGTTTTTAGTTGTTATCTTAATAAAAAAAAATTGATGTAAAATACTTGTCTCTTTGCACTTTTTATAGTAGTATATAATAAAAGCTGTCTTAATATCATTTACTTTAAATTATTTGTACTATATAAAGTGAGAAGTCATAATTAATTTAGCGAAGCATAAATAATTATAATATTAACCACTATATATAACCGTATATGTTTAGTCATGGTTTTTATAAATAAGTATTTATTTTTATATAGGAGTAATAACTATTGTTCAACATTTTCTAAACTTTTTTTTTATTCATAACCAATCATGTTTTTCATTTTTTTTGCTTTTATATATATTATTTGAATTATAACTTCAACAACATAAAAGTCTATTATAAAAAAATATAAACGCCTTGTCGCCTTCGCATAAATGCCACACTGCTCAAATAACTAGTTATTATTATATTAAAATAGCTAGGATAACAAATACAAAATCAGAGGAAATTATAATTGAGGCTTTTGAAAGAAACCCCATCCACCTTTTTCCCCTATAAATAGAGGTGTACACGAGCCGAGCCGGAGCTCCAAAATTTTTAGCTCAGTTCATCACTAAACGAGCCATTTCCAAGCCGAGCTCCGAGCTAGCTCACTTAACTCATTTCGAAAGTTTCAACTTTAATAAGATTAACAAAAAACTATTTTACATAAACAATTAATAAAATTACTTAACATATAACAAGTAATAAAATTAACTAACATGTAAATAAAAATATTAAATTGACTATAAATTAACATTAATCATAATAATTGAAATGACTAACAAAGTATAATATAACTAATTTTATTAAAAATAATATCAACATATGCACTATCGAGCTAATGAGCAGGCTTTCCGAGCTAGCTCGCCGAGCTGACAAGCTGAGAGCCTAGCTTGCGGCTCGGCTCATTTAGTTACGAGCCGAGCTAAGCGAGCTCCTCAGTTTAACTCGGCTCATGCACTGCACTACCTGTAAATTAACGATGAAGTGAGTTTGATTAACTTGAAGCACATCCAGCTTACCTGCCAAACAAAACATAAGAAGTTAAGCACGGCTCTTAGGGTCTCACAAATGTGTGAATTTGAATAAGGAGGGATCTGAGAGTCATGTGGAAGCCCTACAGACCATTCTCAGTTAGGCTTCGCCACTACCTCACACGTCTCTTTTTATATGTCACAAATGTCACAAATCTTACAACTTAAATTTTACTCAAAGAAAATACAATTACCTCATCTCATTCCGTATATAAAAAGAATACTTCTAAAAGCTCATCATATATTGTTATCTTATAGTTAAATCGAGGCTAAATTTTATACTATCCCCAAACTATTGACAATTATTTAAATGAGGGATTAAACCTTTAAGTAGATTAATTTGTCTCCTAGACCATTTTTTAGGTAATTTTTTTCATGAAAAATTATTTTAGATCAGTTTGTCCTCTACTTTAATTTCATTGAAGGTAAAATGAGGCTTTAACAAATATTAAACTTTTGAGCACAATTAAATAAAGAAAAAATATTGACTACTAAAACAAGAATGAAAATTCTGCATTTCATTATGAAGCTGACTGAAAGTCAAGACAAAAATTAAGTGTCATCATGGACATTTTGAATTAGTATTTACTACAATTTATTTAGTAGGAGTTTTATTTGCATTTCATTTGTATTTTGGAGGCTATATATAGGCCTTAAACTTCAATAAAATGTGCAGCAGATTAGTGCACTATATTTGCATCTATTGAGTATATTATTTGGTTGTTTCTAAATCAATTGAGTGTATTCTGATCCACATTGTATCAATCGAGTAGCAATCTCTTCACATTATACATTAGCTCATATCTAACGTCACATCATAACAATTATAATAATTTATTTTATGTTGACAAAATCAATTTAAAAATTAAAACTATATATATTAATAAGTATAACATATATATAGAGTGACACATACATACATTGTTACAAGAGAACACCTAAAGATCTCTTAATAAAGTATAACAATTACTAATCGATATCTTGATACACTATAACATTAATTGTTATCTTTTTGTATGGTAATTGTCAAATGACCATTGTACTTTTTCAATCCTCATAAATGAAAATGATACGAAATAATTTTCGTAAATATGTATCATGTACATACACAAATTATTTCTAAATTAACACATCTGTTAAACGAACGGATCTTCTTAGTGAACAAACGAAGATCCACTCTTCGTGCAGTCATATATGCATTGTTGCAAGAACAAGTAATATCCTAATTTCCTGCATCAAGTTTGATTAAATCAAACCCAATTATATGTAACGTGTATTTATATAATACATCACCCCATATTATTACATAAAGAAGTACTACATTAACTAATTATGAGTTATGTGTAACCACTAAAAATGAACACATATTAAAGGAGCTAGAAGCTTTACGTACATCTTCTAACCAATTTTAGTAAATGAGCTTTAATATTCTCACTACCTTTTTTTACAACACATTCTTACTCAAAGTATCTAAACAAATGCAGACGCCATGTTGATTGTTCTTGTCTAAAATATGAGGTGATGATTTGATTTACTTCCTTTTAGTATATTTTTTATATTTCATAAAAATATATAAAAAACCAATATTTTTTGGAGAATATTGTCTTGATTGTATATAAAAACAGGTTGATGGCAGTGTCACGTTCTTGTGTAGATGCTCAGATTCCACTGAATTTCACACCAACCCCAAATTTTGCAATATTCAAATTATTAACCACTTTTTTGGTTTTTGGTTTTTTGTTGCATTTAGTTTGAGGAGGTGATAATAGTACAAATATCTTCATAGAGAAACGAATCTCTATACACTTGGCTCATCAACTATATATAGAGAGATCCTCAAGAGAGCATTTCATATTACATCTCATTCTTTCACTACAAATATGGGCGACGTTGGAGCTCAACCTGAAAGTTTGAGATGCATATCCAACCTTGTTCAAGGTAATAAAATCTTTTCTTTTACTTATGTGCATTGTTCTAAATCTTGTTTCGTTAGATGTTATTACAAACTTGACAAAAAATAACAACCATTTTACCTAGTTAGTTGTGAATGACTTTTAGTTCACGTTCGCTCTGGGGCTATTAGGATGACAGTTTCATCGTTTCATGAATGACTTTTAGTTAGCGAAAGTGCTACACAGAGGTACATTGTATGTTTTGACCCAATTTGCTTGGATTGAACACACCCATACTCAATGGACATACATTGCATCTTTATGCCCTTCGAACTCGTCATTGATATGACAATATTGTAGTACTATAATAGGGAGTGGGACCAACGTGACCAGATACCCGAAATTCGGATACTTGATCTAATCTCGAAATTTGAGTATCCTCAACTCATACAGGGACGGAACTAGAACAAAATTTCATGATTGATTCGTGTTATGGTCTGTCCTTGTATTAATTAGTATGGAAAATTGTCATGCATTAATCAATTTTTTATTTTTTTATAGAAAAAGAAAGTGGAAAGGGAGATGAGCCAATGCAAGTGAAATTTCCGCCAAAAAACACATGGCCATGGGTGGATTTCGAGGAGGAGTTTAGGAAGGCATATGGTAATAACGAGAAGAAAAATGGGGAGTCCGAGAGTGATCTGAGTGCACCACCTCCCTTCAAGATCGGCGAGATTCGCGCAGCCATTCCTGCTCACTGTTGGCTCAAGAATCCTTGGAAGTCCCTCAGCTATGTCCTCAGGGACATTCTCGTCATTTTCGGATTAATTGCATTGGCTATTTACTTCGACAATTGGATCTTTTATCCCCTCTATTGGGCTGCTCAGGGTACTATGTTTTGGGCTGTTTTTGTTCTTGGACATGATTGGTAAGCCCTAACATTATTTATTCCTTTACCTATTACATTTTGGTAGATTTAGAGCGACAATTTATGTTACATTTGATTATGTTCGTACATAAGTGTAACACACGTTGCTAATGTTGCATACTATCTGATCTCGATTATGTCGAATGATTTGTTCACTTTTTAGCATGTTGTGAATGGTTGCAGTGGGCATGGGAGCTTTTCAGATAGTGTGACTCTGAACAATGTTGTTGGACATATCCTGCATTCTTCAATCCTTGTACCATTCCATGGATGGTTAGTATTTGGACTAGGCACTAATAAGCAGGAACAATTTTCATTATTGAAATCAAGTTTTTCTTTCAGAGTTGCAAATATTTAAATTATAATGAATAATACTAATCCAGTTAGTTTTATAAATTCATTTTCTTTATTATATTGAGTTTTAATTAAGTGAATGTCATGCACTCGTGACTCGACCAAATATCTGTAAATATTATATTAGTTTCTTGAATCAGTACCAAATCTGAGATGAGTTTATTATGAATATTTATATAGGAGGATCAGTCACAGAACACATCATGCCAATCATGGACATGTTGAACGTGACGAATCTTGGGTGCCGGTATAACTCACACTACTCCTCTTTATATAAATATTCTCTTCATTTCAATTTAATAACGAGATTTTATCAACAAAATATAACCTTACCTTTTATTTTAACGCGATTGAGCTTCGACAAAAAGTTCATATAATCGGATTCTCATGTAATATATAAAATGACTGCATTTGCCTATATGTGTTTGCAATGATTGTTGACAAGTTGTGACTTTGCTTGTAGTTGCCAGAAACATTGTACAACAAGTTGGAGTCATCCACCAAATATCTGAGATACAAAATCCCTTTCCCTTTGTTCTCATACCCATTGTACTTGGTAAACTACTATTCATTATTTTCATCAATCGAACTATGTTTTGGGATTGTCCTAAAGGCTAAATATGACATCAAAATGAGAACAATTAAGCATGTACTTCCTTTTTATTGCAGTGGTGGAGGAGTCCTGGAAAAACTGGGTCACACTTCAATCCTTACAGTGACTTATTTCAACCAAATGAGAGGAAACAAGTATTAACATCCACAATTTGTTGGTTTACAATGATCGGTTTCCTCATCGCCCTCTCCTTCGTCGTAGGACCTCTACAAGTCCTTAAACTCTACGGCGTACCCTACATGGTTAGTAAACAAACTTATAGGCTCTCTGTCTTTGTTTGGTACTATTATGTTCAAGATTGTTCTTATTTTATCTAACTCTATATTTATTGGCAGATTTTTGTAGTGTGGTTGGACACGGTCACATATTTGCATCACCATGGCCACGAGCAAAAGCTTCCATGGTACCGCGGAAAGGTAAATAGAATACTGTACTAATTTTAGAAATGTATGATTGTAGCATATTCTTGATGTTGTTTCAAAAGGTGATGTTATTATGTGTGCTAATCAGGAATGGAGTTACTTAAGGGGAGGACTCACGACGATTGATCGTGACTATGGAGTGTTTAACAACATCCACCATGATATTGGCACTCACGTTATTCATCATCTCTTCCCTCAAATCCCACATTATCACTTGATTGAGGCGGTATGTAACAGATACAATAACTGCTCCCCTGATTACCGTTGTGTATGTTAACACGAACCGAGTTCATATTTATAAAATGTTTGATGCAGACAAAAGCAGCTAAGCCAGTGTTGGGGAAATATTACAGAGAGCCGAAAACATCAGGGATTTTTCCAATGCACTTAATCACAGATTTAACAAGAAGTGTGAGTCAAGATCATTTCGTTAGTGATGTTGGTGATGTTGTGTTCTATCAGACAGATCCAACCCAAAGCGGATCATCCAGGAGCAAGCTTGATTGATAACGAAGCCGCTCTACGTGATGTGTTGGAATATCAAAACACTTTAAAAGGCTTTTCTGTTTATGAAAAGTTAAAGTAATGTCCTATAATCCCCATATTTGAATAGCAATGTAATGGGTGATATGAGGGCAGAAAACTTAAGTTTTGTTCAACCTGTTTTGATGGAAGTTTTATTTCCTTTTTTGTTTTCTAGTTGTAATTCTCATGTTTCTAAGGTGGTATGATGGAAGTTTGTACTATCTACATGTTGTGGTTAATGTGAGAAGAAAATTTTATGTCTTTCTCCTTGTTGTCTAATTAATTGATTTTAGTAAATGTTTATTATTATTTTTTTGAGAACATAATAGATGAGGAAAATTTTGATATTACACAAGTTAGATAATATAACCTCTATGGAAAGGACCTACATATAATAAATTTATAAATATTTAGTGGTTAATAATAGGAGTATATGAATTTGAAAAAATACTACAATTGAAAGGCATTGGCAAATTGTATGAAGCAATGCTCTTATTTGAATGATAGTACAAAACTATTACACCAATATTGATTTAGGTGAAAATAGTGAGTCAAGAGTTTTGTTTAGATAATGAAAGGTAATCTGCATTGATTAGGAAGCAACAATCTGCTCTTGCTCCATATATAACTGATCTACCCATGATGGATACGTGTCCAAGTTTCCATTGTTTAACTGCTGCTGGTTATTCCGATATGCGAGCAGAAAAGGATCGGGGGATGGAACTGGAACGTCTTTTACTAGAGATTGAACCCAGGACACTTCATGTTCGTCTGCCGGGGCAGGTGGTGAAGCTTCCCTCCTCATGGAAGCTTTTCCATTGTGCCTTGCTCCAAAAGAAGCTGATTTCCTTAACTTGTTTAGTTCTTCTCCTTGAATTCCCCAATGTAATTTTCCATCTGGCGAGCCCCAATCCGTAAGGGCAGATGAAGGCGTGTGTGAAAGAGGTGAAGAACCAGCAAGATGGTTTGCAGCAGTGCGGTCAGTGAAACTCCAGCTCCGTTTGGCAAATGCAGCTGATCGCGCTGTCAAAACAGATGCTGCATTTGCTGCTGGATCAAGTCCAAACGGAGATGATAACCTCCTTGGGGATGAAGGTAGACTGGACTCATAACTTGCTTGTCGATGTCTGTTCAGATTCTGCAGATAGTGAAGTCCATTGGGAGAATTTGGGTGACCAGAATCGAGCGAGAGCTCCTCTAATGTAGACCATATCTTTGGATCATGACTTCCATAATGATCATCAAGATTAGTAGGTAGAATGCCTGCAGTCCTACCATGTGTCCCGTTTTGATCTGTGGATGCAGCAAAAGCTGCAGAGTTAAAGTTATTGTTTCTCCAGGTTGGAGAAGGAAAATCGGACGTAGGAGCATCAAAATCAACATCTCTAGCATGTATAGCACTTTTCAACCTGCTACCAGGTAACTGGAGAGTTGGAGGTACATCACTAGGCTGATTAAACCACACGGATCCACTGATAGGTGAAGACGGGCCACATGGTGTCATGGGTGATGTGGGGGTTGACGACAATATAGCAGACGGAAAACCGTTTCCATGTGAGATTATTGACGCAAGATCATATGGAGAAGCACCATTGGAGATTGATCTCGGAGAAGGCATTCCCGAGCCTGTAGAAGCATACAAGGGACGGAGTTCTTCAGGCTTGTGAGCAAAGAAGCAAACCCTCCTCTTACATTGTTCTTCATCCTTACACATACGGGTTCTGTACTGAGCAGGATGAAGCCAACACTCGAAAATTCCATGAGCATATTCACAAGCATCCCCTCGGTGGCATGATCCTTTTCTGAAATCCGGGCAGGGAACACAACTGTAGTGGTACTTTCTTGGATCACGTCGCCTAGCATTTTCACCAGGATGAACAAATGGGCACTCAGTCCAATCATGAGAGTAAGCCCTGGAGCAAGGCTTCACTTTGAATGCAAACATTCTGAATTCATCAGTTTGATAAATTCCATCTTTCACATCAGGAAGAGACGGATCAACAGGGTAATCTTTTTTCTGTGATTCATCTTTGCATATTTGTGGAGTGAAAACCTGTTCCACTTCTGTTTCTTCTTCAAAACTAGACTTCCCATTTAGCAATAGTATCATCTTCCTCCTCGACTTACATATAGAATGGTGTCCACGAATAAGGTCAGCAGGACGATTTCCATCAACATCCACCAAATCTACATCAGC
Organism: Echium plantagineum; assembly: GCA_003412495.2. Taxonomy (NCBI): domain Eukaryota; kingdom Viridiplantae; phylum Streptophyta; class Magnoliopsida; order Boraginales; family Boraginaceae; genus Echium; species Echium plantagineum. Next base: position 31,571,469 of record CM016564.1, read on the forward strand.
ACAAGCGTCAAGCAAGAGCTTTACAACCTCACACGAAGAATCAGAACCGCCAAAAACAGAACAATGGAGGGCACTTACCCTATCAGAACCACAAGTCTTGTTAACATCTACAACGCCCTTCTCCAGAATGTAACTCACTACTCGCTTACTTCCATACAAAGCAGCAATCATGAGGGGAGTCCTCTCCTCCAAAGCCATCTTCCTATAACCAACTCTCCTACTATACCATAATCCTGATTCATTAACATCATGACCACCTTCTTCAATAGCATTCCTGAAGCCAGTCAAATCATCCAATGCAGACAGCTCCAACAATATTGAAAATTTCGACGCACACCCTTCCGCCCTTTGTAATTCACCATCCTCCATATGTAAATGAAAAAAAATCACCTCCCCTCTTGGAATCACAGCTTATAAATCCTTTTTATTACTCTAAAGAACAAACAAGTATAATTTATTACAATTTCAACATAAAACAACAGTGTTAGATTTTATTACTACAAGCAAGAAAAGGCAAACCAAAAAACTTTTACTGAGCCTTGAACTTAAATCAAACTGAAAAGTAGATACAACAAGAAAAATATGGCAATTCTAGTGAAGTTAAAGAACATAAAGTTGCAAGACTTTGATCAAATTCTGGTTTCTTGATAGATTGTTTGACACAGAAGGCATATTACCATAGTAACATAAACAAATAATATGGAGAATAAACCATACCTTACTTATGAGACAAAGAAAGGGAAAATTAAATTCTGAGCTTGAAGAAGCAAATGGCATACGAGTAGGCAACCAGTAACAAATAGGAGAATAAATAAGTGCAAGTTGCAATTGAAAGTTAACCAATGAGGAGATTAGCCTATTAGACTTTTCCACTCTATAGCAGAGTATGTCTTTTTCTCTAAGTCAAAAAGCATGGCCTGCCATCGAAAATTAAATTAATTTTTGAAGCATGCAAGCAAAATTGCAAAAGGACTCTCTTCAGAATTTATATGCTATGGTCTATGGACTATGAGTATTTGATAGGAATGACTATTAAATTACCATCGATACCTTCAAATATTATAGATAATGTAGGAGATATCATTATTTATCGAATACTGTAATATATATATATATTTTCAATAAAGGGGAGTATTCTTTAATTCTATTATTACGAATGATCGATTATAATCATTAAATATTACTGTTAGAGGTGTCAGCATACTTACCACTGGGGCAAGATGTCTTTGACCGAATACTGTAATATTAATGCTATCATGTCCTGTATCAAATAATGATATTAGTAGTGTACTATTTTCACTGCCAAATTAATGTTATGCCATGTTTGCACAACCAACCGGCCAACTTTGTTTTTTCTTAAAATTGTCCCCATTCAATGTCCGATGTAATAAAAATTGAGGTGAATTTTGGAACTTCGTATCCATCGACATTAATCGTGACGTGGAGAATTGCTGATTTTCATTGGTGCTTATTACAAGAGGCACTTCATCTACTAAATATAATCAATGTTTAATTTGCTACTTTCGTCCAATCTTTCTATTTCAATGTCCTACAGTTTTTCTGGATTGTTACAACTTACAAATATCACCTACTTTATTCATCTTCAAGAAAGTACAAAGTTTTGTGATATCTGTGGATTTCATTTATAAATTAGCTTGATTGGAATGAACATTATTATGTTAATAACAACTAGATGTTTTGACTGTCGATTCATGTACGAATTAATATTTTATTTAGTCGGTTTTCATTTTAAAAAGTTGAAATACATTTAAGAGATTCAACTCATTAATTAATTTTAATATAAATACATGGCACATGTTATGCCAACTATATAAATGAAATACTCCATATGACAACAAATAGAAGTAATTAATTAAATAAATTATTTATAATATATATGAGGAGGAGTTGAAAAAATAGATGCTCTAATTTGGACAAATGTTATGTATGATTTGTTAGAAAACATGATGAGGTTTCAACATATAAATTTTAATTTCCCTTCCCATATTATATATGTGGTAGGTAAATAAACTGAAAACAATAGCAAAACGTACAATATATAAACGTACAATATATGTAAAAGTAATTGAATTCAAAATTGGAAAAAAAAATTGTAAATATTTATAATAGGCCTCATAATATGCTTCTATCTCTTCTTATTTATTAAGCAAAAAATAGATCTCACAATATATTATGGCTATTTTTTATTTTATAGGCAATAATAAAAGTTGTAACAATGTGCATGAATATTAAGCCAAAACGATGAAGTATTCAAGTGGGATGGTTATGTTTGCAAATTTCATCATGGAAAACATTGAAGGTATTGAGTTGAGAATTCTCATTTGTTTCAATTCAAAAAGCAGTAAGAGTGTGGATAGAAATCCAGTATGTTATAATGAGAAATCTTGTATTTCATAAAAATTGGGGGCAATATAATCTTTACGTATGTGAAAGACATCTAGTGTAATCATTGCTTATTGTTCATTATCGTAATCTAGAAGTAGTGATTGTTTTGCTATTCAAGTGAGGTGAGCTTCGAATCCAAGTTTGATCATTAGTAAGAATTTATTTCATTAAACTACTTGATTAAATCAATGAAATACAAATCTTTCGAAGATACACTTATTGAGTCCCTTATATATTGTTGGTGTTTTTAAATATGCAATTAAATTATACACCTTTGGTACTTATGTAATTACATAAGTACCACTTGATATTGTCTTGAATGGATCTAGAGCAAAGTTGTAAATAAAACATCTTGAGTATCATAATTCCATGTCAACCAAACACAACGTACACAAATTCGAAGGAAATAAATGAAAATCTGGAAGAGATTTAATTGACAATTCGATCTAGTGACTGAAATTTTCTTAATCACTATTACCTACAGTCCAAAAAGATCCCAAAAAAAAAACTGTCGTTTAATTTTTTTGAGACGGTATGTATATTTAGTAAGACTAAAATTTACCCAAATAGTTGACGGAGAATTAAATATTTACGTCAATACGAGGAAATGATGCATAACAAAGTTTGTGATCATCAACCTTATCAAGAGGCACATTAAGTTCTAACTGACAAGGAAATGACCATAGTCACCACTCACTCACTCACCATCTCAAACGCCAAAATTGACAAGGTCAAACTCAAACCATCTTCCAAATTAATGTACCCAAAATCACCAAATTGCCAATTTCATTCTTTTTTTATAGAAGATGATTTACATTGTTTCAATGAACATATGAATTGACCATTTTACCCTCTCGAGTTTCTTTTCTATCGTACCCTACCTAGTTGCTATTTGTTTAGGAAGAGTGCACGGCTCAGATGAAGAAGGTTGAGTAGCTGATGCAATGAGGAATGGTTTTTGTTTTTCATCAGCAAAACATAAAACAGATTCATCACAAACATCCACTGCAGAAGGAGGCCGTTGAGGTGTGAAATCAAGCAGCTTTGAGTATTCGTTTATCAGGTGATACATGTAGTCATACACATGATCCATATTTAACGAGGCCATCAGATTTTGTGCTTCTTTCCCAACTGTTTTTGCCTGTAATAACCAACAAATCATATAATCTCGAATTATTCTGAATAAACGTTCAAAAGTGTAACAGATGTTCCAAACGAGTAGCAATAATACAAGAAGGTTGAAATATACCGTGGAAACGTGAGAATTGCCCCAATCAACCACTGCCTTTATGCGACGGCACATCACCTCATCAGGAATGATATGAAAATAGTTTTTATTTTCAACAAGACCTCTACTGAAAAAATCTGTGTAGTTTGGAGTTATGATCAAAGGTACTGAACCACATGAGAGAATGTACTTCAAGCTCACTGACCAAGCGTACCCTTCTGCGTAAATCTTGTACCTTCAACATACCATATATACACAACTTTAAAGTGCACGAAAAAGATAAATGGCGTGATGTATAATACTACCATACTACCGTATGTAATACTTACCGATGTTTGCATTGTTTTGATAATTGAGAATCCTTAAATCCTTTCTTTGCTTCTTCTTCCCAATTCTATAAATTAAAATAAAAAATCAAACTATGAAAATGCTCTAAGATACATGATTTACATAAAAATGAAAAATACAGAAAAATAATGCGAAAAACTAAAGTAACCTGACGCAAAATTTGAGCTCCAAATGAATCAGTGCCATTACACTCAAGCAACTTGGTTCGAATTTGAGAACTCACATATGGATTTCCTTTCCAGTATGCATAGGGGAACCTCTCTAACCAACCCACACTTGCTGCCTCTTCTTTTATACTTCCAAATTCTGCATCCCATGCTCCAATATTTGTTTCTGGCCTATAAAAACAACCACAATAGTTATCCAAATTATTGTTTGTATAGTTCCCGAAAGTCGACAAATATAATGATAATTAGTGTTTGAGGTAGTTACCATCCCCAGAAAGACCAATCTGGAAAAGGAATATCAAAATGGTCTGGAGTAGTACAATATCTAAACAAAGGCAGAGGTTTTTGAGAATGTTCTTGTCTAACAATAGTTGGCTTATCCATGCACTCAAACATCAAATCCACATCAGCTATTCTCCCTGGGTACCTCTTAAGCAACTGAACAAACCCCCAAATTGTAATCATTGCTCTGCTTTGAACACAAGCATAGTAAAAATCCACAGACAATTTTCCATTTATGATTATAACTCTAAAGGCTGCATACTTTTGAGCCTCCTTAAGGTGAGATTGAGAAATCTTGGTCTTAGCCCATGGTGCCAAATCTTTGTATATGTGACTAAAGAATGTTGGGCAAGAATGTGGAGATTTATGGTGGGGGGACGTGGCGTTGGAGGCGGTTAACGTGGTGCTGGCGCCGCATGTCAGGTAATGGCATTGGATGATCTTGGAAGCTGTTGAGTATTTTGATTCTTCGTGGAAAGTTTTTGGCTCGAATAAGTGCCATGGAGTTGGCTCTAAGTTGTGCCCAGCAATTGTTTTGGTCTTTGAGATAAAGCTATTCACCTGCAAAAAAAAACTAATTTTTAAAAATTCTCCATGGAAATTCTTATATCGTTTTTCAATGCAAATCTTTGACCACGATATTTTTTGGGAATTATGTTAAACGTATAGTGAATAAAAGTAGGAGATTATATAAAGGAAGAATATGTACCTCGATAAGGAATACAATGACAAGTAGAACGAAGGAAAAGAGGAGGAGAGGGCGGATAGTTGATCGGGAGCGGGGGCGGGAGATGGGATTGGTGGCCATTGTGGAAGAGAATGAAAGTGCGGTGGTGCTTAAAGGTGGTCAACCACATTGAGTAGAGGTTGTTGATGAAGGTGGGAGATTTCATTATATTGTTAGGCTATTTTTTTGTTTCCTAATTTCTTTCTATCGAAATAGTCGAAGGATTCGGGGATGCTACGTTTACAGCCTTTGCTTTCAATGATTGGAGTATTTTATTTGTAGATTGTGTCCCGGAGGACTTGGTTATTAATAGATTCATCTATATCTTTCTTTTAGTTTTTTTTTTCATCTATATCTATATCTAATAAAATAAAATAAAATGAAATGGAATAGATAGAACAAGAAAATTATTTTTGGCAGCAAAACTTTCAACGAGTGTTCGTCATAGTATATTGAATGAAATTGGTTTTTTATATTTTATATAGTTACTCATAAGTTAATAAAAAGTATTATTAATAAATTCAATGAAGAGAATATCATTTTGTATACTATTTTTTATACAGACCTCGGCTAGTCGGATAGACGTGAGGAGCACGGATGGCTATATTTTAGGGAACAAACGACCATTTATGAGGTGCGATGAGAATGAGTATAAGTATTTTCCTACAAGTCTAACTTCTTGGATGAGAGTCCTTTTTAGGTGAAACTTTAAGTGGTAATATTTTGGAAATACTCTGCACAATTAATTAATTATTTAAATTCATTTTACAGCCTAAATCATTAATAACCAATCAATTTGATCGTCGAATTTTGCTACCTCAATAAGACAGTGAATTTTCAGTTTCTGTATATTTTAAAATGAAATATGACAGAATCTCAGGACAATATCAGAATTATACTGCTTAAAATTTAAGTGTTCCAATTGTTAAAACCTCAACACACTGGACATAGAGCAGACCTTGGAAGCTAAGGAAGTTATTACATTAACAGAGGCAATCACCCCACTTCAAATCAATTAGTTATTGGTGATCTCCCAACTATTAGAATTAAAAAATATGGATTATTATTTTCACACTGCTTGATATTATAACTATAAAACGTCTAATTAAGTAATTATAAGCTAAGCTATGCACAAATGCAGAATCGAGATATTTGATCATATAACGACCCTAAGGTGAACATAGAAAATTTAACGCAGAAGCAGTTGCTATTATAAATTTATAGTGCTTCTGTTTTTTCATAACAAGAGAGCGCATCAAGTGCACCTTTTGTCAACATATGAATATTATATATATATACATATACACACACAGATTATAGATAGACTAAACTTACATCTCTTATGAACTTAAAGTGGATCAAAAGGCTTCGATGTAATTCTCACTGGCTGATATGCGGCTAGTCAGGGAAGGTTTCATTGTAACGATAGCCGAGTCATTTGCTCCTGCTCTCAGAGCAGCTCTTCCTGCTTCTAAAAACCTTTCAACTGCAGCCTCTGCATATTTATTTGCTTCACCTGCGCTCATGCTTTTCCCTATATCCGGATATGAGTTGAGAACATAATCGCCATTAAGTTGGGAAGCAAGTTGAATTAGTTCGATCTGGAACTCAGTGAGTTCAGCGTCTTCTTTTGGGCCTCTTGGCCTCAATGACATTGTCACCTCTGGTAGTGTTTCTGCGTTAAATGGAAAAGAATCAGAATCAGCTTGATCTTTTCATTATTACTATATGCTCTTCTGAAATATTCTTCAGAATATACAGTACCTTAAATTAAGTGATAAATAACACTCCCACTCGTGTTCTATTGTTTTTAAAGATCCATCGATATTCATATACTCCTATATATCAACAGATGGGAGTATTGACATAGTTTTAGGCTTTGATAATTGGAAAAGATTAAAATGAAACATTGAGACCTAGTTGAATGTTATTGAAGTAAAAAACACGCACTGCTACAGAACTAGTAGGTGTTGTTTTTCCAGTCATTAGGTAAAATTGATGTTATTATGTGATCTTTTTAGCTGAACTATTTAGAGAGCTTATAAGTTCGCTATTTTAACAATCTTATTAATTGAGCTATTATTAGTTAGATAAGATTACGAGTTCTTGAAAGATACTCCTGAAAGGTCAGTCAAACAAGTCCATGATCACCTAGGAGGTAACCATGACCAGGCAAATGGAAGAGGCTACTCCAGCATATTAAGTGACGGAAGAGCGGAAAGAGCAACAAAACCATGCTATCAGTTTCACTCTTCTTAATAAAATTGGGGAAATTGTTATATTAGTAACATTATTCGAAACAAAAAAATCCCTATTGACCACAACTTGAGAAAGTCAAGGAAAACTTTTCCCTGCCTGATGAACAGAGAATCCTCTTGCTATAATTTTTAGCTTCTAGTCAAATTTCAAGGAAGAGAAAAGACACATTCTTCACTACACAAAAGACAGATGAGATGGTGATGCAAACCTGGACAATCATCACGTGGAGTCTTACGAATGCTGAAGTACTTGTCGAAAGTCCCAGCCCATGCGTCTCGCTTGGTTAAGAAGTTTGAGTTCAAATTGAAAAGTTTCTTCACAGTTGCCGGTATTGAGGAGTGCTCAAACTGTGAAGTTGGTGTTGGACCACTTGGCTCGTGAATAACTGCAACGAACAACAGTTGAGTAAAGCTACGCAGAGGATAGAATTAAAGCCAAATATAATCAGTCACGTCAATGGGATGAAACATTGAAAGAAGATAATTAAACTAACTGGTAACCATAAGATTATAGTTTAACGTTTTCTGATATTTAAGCCACAATGGGATGACTGCTAATCGAAGAAGTTCGTTCCTCAGCTCACCAAATTCAAAGAAAATCATCCTTCATCACGTGCTCATTTTTCCAATCGGTTTAATTGCATACACTCCCTCAAAGTATTGAAAGGGGAAACAGTGCCCCCTGAACTGCTGAATAGTAAACTAAAAACGGATTCAATCATTCAACTGACATGCAGAACAAGAAACTAGGAAGGGAAAACCTATATTCCATCCCTCAACAAGGAAACTAATCTCATCTTTACATATATATAATTGTTGCAAACAAAGAGCGAAAAAACATAGAACAGGTAACGAGCTGGACCAAAAGCTAAATAAATCTTCAGGTGTCAGTCCTATAAACTGAAAATATTGATGTATAATTTCCACGACGATGTTTACGTTAACATGATGCACAACACATACCATTTTACACAGTTCAAGCCGAACGATTTAGGTAACCAATTTAATGCAATGCACATTAATGCACAATTCTGCCCAACAGAACTTCTATTTCAGTCCACTATAAGTTGCCCCAGTCACTCATTTGAGGTTAATTCTTCCTCCACTAAACTACTTAGTTATACTACACTGTAACCTAATCAGAAACTAATTCCTAGATAGACCAATAAAGTTAGCGATCATCCTAGTTGTCTTCTAGCTCTAAATGTGACCGTCATAATTCACCCTGCTTTTAATTGTAGACATCTAAATACATACATCAACTACAACTAGCACATAAGCGTACGAAATGGAAATAGGTTGCTTTACCTAAAAACCTCCACAAGAAGCGACAAAAAGAGCATTTCAGTCAAATCCAACTAACAAAACTACAAAACGTTAAAACTCACCCGTGCGCTTATCAATCCATGGCGAAATCAACAATGTAGGCACCCTGACTCCCAAGCGCTCAAACCGAAAGTAAAAAGGCTCCGGCCCAATAATCCCATCAGGATTAGGCACCCCGCTAACCGGAGTCGAGACGTGATCATAAAACCCCCCATGCTCATCGTAAGTAATCAACAACGCCATTTCATTCCACTGAGGACTCGCTCTTAAAGTCTCATACACCTCCTTCACAAACCTCTGCCCCATCGCAACATCGTGTGATGGGTGATCATCATTAGCTGGAAACAAACTGACATCAAAATATCTCTGCTCCACCACTACATAATTCGGGAGCAACCCCAATTTCGCATGCAACTTAAACATCAAACTATAACTATGGAACTTTACTACATTTTTCAACTTCCTCAAACTCCTGAAAAACAACGTGGCGGGAATATTCTGGTAATAAATCCCAAAAGAAAGTCCACTTTCGTCCAATGAATCAAATATCGTTTTTTGAGGAAACCCATCAATTAAATCCTTCCGGACATTACTCGAAGCGCCATGTGAGGTACCCGAATGGACATAAAACCGGTTCGGCTGCGTTGAAGCAGGAACCGAAGCGAACCACCGGTCAAACACCGCGAATTCGTTAGCTAACTCGGTGTAAACCGGTAAAACCTCCGGCTTAAACCCACTCATAACGGTTTTCTCCATTCCATCAACTCCCATACTATAGGCTTGTTGTGCAAACCCGTTCATCGGAGCTGGGTCAGATATACGGGTATCATTCGACCCGAATATCTGCTCTTTGATAGCTTGGATGGAGTGACCCGGGTCAGAGTCGATGAAAATGGCACTGTCGGAGACGAAGACTTTATTGGAGTTGGGGTCGGAGGCGTTGAGGTGGTTGAATTCGGATCCTGATACTCCGTCTATGTCGGGTCTGGTTTTCTTGAGCCAGCCTAGGATATGGTCAAATGAGCGATTTTCCATGACTACTATTACTATTGTCTTAATGGGTCCTTCTATTTGGACTTTCTTTTTGGAAAATGGGAAGGAAAGGGTGAAAGGGAGTAGTAGGAATACTAAGAAGGTGGGGATAAGGCGGTGATGGTGGTGGTGCTGCCGTGTGGACATGATGGTGTATGGAGGAGTTAGAGGTGGAGTGGTGGTTGTCGGTGATAGCTGGTGGAGGAATTGTTTGTACTATGGATAGTAAAATAGACAATTGTTTAGTCTAAACTACTTTACTACTGAGGGAGGGCTCTACTCAAGAGAGGTCCGTTTTGAATTTGTGATAGTTCAGTAATACTACTTGGTAAATTTGCATATTAAACTATTAATAGTTTTGTTAATTTTCATTTATTTAAAAGTTAATAGGTATAATAAATTTTTTTGATGATAAAATTAAAGTAATAAAGATGAAGTAATTAAATGAATTTAATTGATATATTTAGATATTTTATCATAAAATTTTATTTTGATAACTATCATATACTATGTCTATATATTTGTACATAGTCCCGTTCATACGACCTCGTTTATCGTTTTATAATAATATGAATTTTTTTAGTAATAAATAAATATAACATTTTTATTTAATATATTTTTCTTAAGTATGTTTAATTTTGAGCGTAAAACAATATATAATTTGTGCAATTCCATTCTCTAAAAATGAAGGTAAATGCCTAATGTATAAAAAAAAAAGCCACGTCTTAGTTGTTGTACTTTTTGGTTTGATTTAATTGATAGTTTTTCCTTCACTTACTAACTTTTATCTCTACCATATATGATTGAGGAAGGACGGAGTGAAAAGTTATTTTGAAACCATTTAAAATTTCATAATTTATTATCAATAGGAGACTAATATTAAAATCGAATAGCCTAGTGGAAAAGGTTTTTGGTAGTGACAAGATCCTGGATTCGATACTCACCTTATCAATAATTTACGAAAAAAGTATTTATAAAAAATAAATAATTTTATTATTGTAAACCAAAAAATTTATATAGTAGCATATTTACTAATTACTAGTCTTTGTAGTGTTGCTAAGTTGCTAACACGTCGCACTTGACTTCATTTCTCATATTCTTCTATTTATTAAAAGAAGCAGAATGTCAACAACCACCGTACAAAATTGGAGAATAACTCAAAACAACTACCTACATATATTAAATGCAGAATTGAAATCTAGTCCGAAATTCTTGCTATATAGTGATGACACAAATTCATTACTTAGACATGAACAAGGAATACTTTTTTTAATCTTTACTTGATAATTTATGCAAATTGAATGATTTTTTATTGTCGGAAAAAAGAAATAATCACGATTGGAAATATAACGATTCAAAAAATAACGTAACACCACAAGTAGTGCAAATACAAATATGCATGCATAATATATATATATATATATATATATATATATATACACGTAGTCTCTTGATACATTCATTAACTTCTCTATTATAGTTTATAGGACTTGATAAATGAAAAGTAATAAATCGATGTTTATTGAAATATAGATTTCAAATCGTTTGTATGGATGGATTCTATCCAAACAAGTACACTTGAACCAACAACACAAATTCTTGCGCCTCCCTATCATACATTCATACTTATTAGATGGAAGTCCGTAGACGTTTTAACATACTATAATATACTTCTCATCCAAAATCAGATTTTTGTTATCATATAATACTCCCATTTCATTTTGTCTTACTCCATAACTCATCCTCCCTCGCCCCAGTTAAACAAAGTTTATTGTTAGAGTAACGCGCGAATAGTCCATATAAATGGTCTATCTATTACGTATGTATAATTTTTTTTATAGTACTACTATATACTCTCTCCGTTCCAAAATACTTGACTTTACGCTTTTCAAAACACAACTTCAATCATCAATTACTTTATATTTACATTATATAAAATTACAAAAAAATAATATTATGAAAGTATTTTGAAAAACAAATTCAATTATATCAATTTTATATTTTTTGGACTAATAAATATAAAATAATTTGTAGTCAAAGTTTGACACGAATTCCCAAAACGTCAATTAAATTGGAACGGAGGGAGTATTATTAACATGATAGAGCAAATTGCTGAAATGGTCCCCGAAAATGGGTTCAGGTCAGGAGCGAAACCAGGATGAAAATAAAGGGGGGCGAACTTCGAGAAAAATAAAATTGGGGGGCCAAAACAAATAAAAATAGTGAAAGTATCAAAAAAATGTTAAAAATGAACCTTGGAGGGCTTGAACTCATGACCTCTACCAATTACATAAAGGTTCTAACCAACTAAGCTACACTTCTATTTAGTTTTCTTACACTTTTTTGTGTATATATCACAAAAAATTAAAAAATCGTATATAGATATAACGAAACCGAAAAACCTAGGGGGGGCCGGTGCCCACCCCACCCTCCTGGGTCCGCCCCTGGTTCAGGTTGCCTTTTGGTCCCCAAAAGTATAAAAGTTGCAAATCAGTCCACGATATTGGCCAACGGTTGCAAGTTGGTCCAAAATTTAACGGCGTTGTTGAATGTTAACGGCCCACGTGCCTCTTGAGTTACATGCGTTGTTAATAAGTTCGAACCGTAATAATAGAATTAGTTTAGGAGTGAACTACAATCGTCATTGGAGCGTTAACAATTAACGCTTTGATTAAATTTTGGATCAATCTGCAACCGTTGGCCAATATCGTGGACCGATTTACAACTTTTGTACTTTCGAGGACCAAACGGCAACCTGAACCCACTTTCGGGGACCATTTCAGCAATTTGCTCTAACATAATACTTATATAGCACTAATTTTAATTAAATTTATGTACATGGCAACAATTATTAACACATAAAAAGTTATATGTATTTATCAATCTTTAAAAATTGGACTGGTGGAGATAATAATAATAATAATGATTATGTCTTAGTACTCACATTTTTTATGCTAAGCAAATTTTCATGTACAAGCTTAATACGGTTTATACAAATGAATGATACTCATTACTCGGGTAACTATCTTCATTAACATGAAAATATACAATATGATACTACTGCAAAATTTTATGTATGTAGTTGCATCGTAATCCTATCATTGCTACCCTTGTGACAAAGGTACAATTTATAGTTTCTGAGGTAATATTCGATCATAGCTGCCAATGCCATAAAGCTTACTCTTACCAATAGTCCCTGCATGAGCAACTTCCATCCTTAAAATGATGAAATCGATATCGATCTCTCAACAGTATTTCTCTATCATAAAGCTTAGATATCAGTTTAGCAACGGAATGGCAGTCCCCACAAACTCGAAGATTCTTCATAATCCTAATGGTTTGGGACGAATCAGTACTAATAAGTCCAAAAGCAATAGCTAACTTCTCACTATGAGAATTTAGTGCCTGTTCTTGCAAATCTTCCTCTTCCACAAGTTGGAGCAGCTCCGACATCTTTGGTCTATAACCAAATGATTTGAGCTTATTCACAACTTCATCCAACTTCGAGTAGATTTCATGAGCTCTAGGGTGGGTGTTATCTCCCACCAAAAACTCATGAACAGAACCATTGACCTCGATTGAGCTGCAACCTGGTTCTTTCTTTAATCCGGAGTCTTTCATTGTCTTCCTTAACAATGATACCTTGTCCCAATTTCCTAACTTGGCATAAATATTTGATAAGAGAACATAAGCTCCATCATTTTGTGGTTCTAGTTCAAGTAAGCAAGTTCCAGCTTGCTCAGCCATATGAATGTTACCGTGGAGTATAGAGGCACCAAGCAAAGCACCCCATACAGAAGCTCCAGCTGATATATGCATATTCTCTATTAACGCTAAAGCCTCTTCCAAATGGCCAGCACGGCCAAGAATATCAACCATGCAAGAATAGTGCTTTGACTCTCGCACAACACTGTAGATCGACTCCATTTGATTAAAAAAACTCGTCCCCTCTTCCACTAGCCCTGAATGACTACAAGCACTTAGCAAGTTAGTGAAAGTCACAGCATTAGGCCGGACCTTCTCTCCTTTCATCTTCAAGAACAGAGCAATTGCATCCTTCCCACGCCCATACATTGCCAAACCAGCGATCATTGAACTATATACATACACATCTCTTTTGTCCACTGAATGAAATACCTCAAGAGCTTTCTCTAAATCCCCACACTTAGCATACATATCAATGAGAGAAGTAGTAAGATGGCAATTTAACTGTACACGGTTTTTCTTTATGTACACATGAATCCACCTACCCAAATCCATTGCCCCCAAGTGAGAACATGCTGACAAAGCACTGACTAATGTCAACTGGTCAGGTTTAGACTGCTTATTTTGCTGCAATTCATGAAAAACAGCCAACGCTTCTTTAGGATTTCCACATTGCTCATACGCAGAGATAAGAGCATTCCATGCAGCAATATCTTTGCGAGGTATTGAATCAAAAACCCTTCTAGCAGAATCAAAATCCCCCAACCTAGCATACCCAACAAGCATTGTAGTCCAAGAAACTATATCCTTCTCCTTCATTTTATCAAACAATCTCTTCGCGTCAACATAACCCCCACATTTCATATACATATCAAGAATGGCATTGTTCAAAGCCATAATTTCTTTAATCTCATTCCTTTCAATATACTCATGCACCCATCTTCCCAACTCTAAATCCATTTTCTTCCCACAAGCTGTTAAAACAGCGATCATTGTCACAACATTGGGTTTCAAATTCTCCTTTTCCATTCTGTGAAACAGCTCCAAAGCCTTATCAGCACAACCAGCCTGAGAGAACCCCTTAATTACGGAATTCCACGAAACAACATCTCTCTCCTTCATACTCAAAAACAAGCTATATGCGATATCCGAACTCCCACATTCAGCGTAGCAGTGAATCAAAGAATTATTTATGAACAAATCAGAACCCAAATTGCTCTTAATCGCCAACCCTTGAAGCGCTTTTCCAATTCGAAACCAACAAAGTTCCGCACATGCCTTGACCACAAAAGGATAAGTGAACTTACTTGGCATTTCACAACTTTCATAAAGCATCTTTATGAAAACAGAGAGTGCCATAACTGGGTCAGAGCTTGAATAAGCACGAATAAGCGCATTAAACGAATAAACATTTGGTTGAGTCATTTGGTCGAACACTTTCTGGGCATAAAGAAGGCTTGAGAATTCAGATAATGAAGCGGCCTGAATAAGCTTGCTGGAAGAGTAAGGGTCGAAGAATAAGCCATTCTTGAGCATTTGAGCATGGATTTCTTTGAGTTGTCTGAGGTTTGAACATTGGTCGACAAGGACAATTACTGGATGTCTTGCAAAAAACCGGTCGTTAGTGACAGTTAATGGAAGGTAAGAGATGCAGTTTTGACTAACTAAGGTGGCCATAGTAAGTCAAGCTATTGTAACTGACTTTATACAAACGCTCAAATAATGTTTTTTTATGCAAAAAACCGGTCGTTATTTGAATATTTAGTGACAGTTAGGAGTGTTATTTTGTCAGGGTAGTATTTGAGGAAGATTCATGGAAGGATAAAATAGTACTTTCTTTCTTAAAAAATATTATTTGAATATTTCTTAATTTTTTTATATGTGAAACAATATTTTTGTCCTAAATTAGCAATGAGAATATAACTAATCAATGAAAATTAAACATCATTACGTACGAATATTTGAATAACAGTACGAAAATGTATTGCAAAGGTTGTACAAGAAAATATGCATCCAACAAATATTAAACCCGACATTTACGATAAAAGCTCGAGTCAAATATCACCATAAAATATAGTATGTAATTGCAAACAAACCATTTATATTAATCTCCACTTCAAACTAATCTTCAAATTGCATAGTTTATTTATTACTTCATTTATTTATTGCCTAGTTTGGAACTTGGTAAAACAACATGATCTTCATCTAACTTTCATGATTTTTCCTTCGTGTTTGTGCTAACTTGCTATCATCATTCATGACATCCAAAACAGACTTACACACCCGCTCGTTTGAAAGCCTCCCATTTTCATCCTTCTCCACCTGCACCCCCACCCCCAATTCTTTAACAAATGATTAAAGAAAAGAATAACTCCCAATTAAGGATGAATAAGTGTGTACTCGGTTTGAACGTATTGATTTACATAATTGAAAGTAATTAATTAGGTTTACGACGAAACCTAGAAATTGATCACTGATCCAATTTGAATACATTTACAGGATAGGCTTCAACATAAAATTGAAGAGGAACGGCAGCAAGTGATCGAATTAGCTAGTTCCTCATATCAAATAATCGACTCTAGTGATACAGTAATATGGAGAAGACAAAATTGTTTCAATTTTTTTTTTTGGGAGCCAACTCATTACATGAGAGATGAAAAGACATCATTTTAGTCATTTTAACCGTTTCAACATCTAACTTTTATAGTATGTAATTTTAATTATATATTATAAAAATCCAACAAAACATAATTTCAATTTTAATCACTATACCTAGTATAGATGAATAAATTAGTTTTTTGTTAAGCATAATAAAACTTTACATGAATAATTATTGAAAACAAGTTTAAACACTTGAAACAACTTTTTTTATGCGGAGAAAATATAAAAGTCAAAACTTGATGAAAGCAAAACTAATCACTGATTTGTTGCCGGATTGTGCTGCCTAGGATGAGGTCAAAATGTACAACTGCTCACAATTCACCACCTACTAACTATTACCCCTATTTTTCAGTACATTCATAACCACCATTTTTCATTTTATTAGGGTTTAGTATAGATTAATTAATTCATACTTTTTCATCTCAAGAACTCCAAAATCCAATTTCTCTCGTTCCCATTTTCAAGGGGGTTTTATATAATTCTCACAACCTTATTTTCCTTACATAATTTGACTATTGTACAAGTTTTCGCGAGTTTTGAAAATGGCGGTGAAGACATCAAAAGCTACGAAGAAGCAAGCGTATGACAAGAGGATTTGCAAGCTTCTGGATACGTATACACAAGTACTGATTGTCCATGCAGACAATGTAGGTTCCAATCAGCTTCAGATGATAAGACAAGGATTAAGAGGTGATTCTATTATCTTGATGGGTAAGAACACCATGATGAAGAGGTCCATTAAAGTTCATGCTGAGAAGAGTGGGAACAACATCATTCTTAACCTTCTTCCCCTCCTTGTTGTAAGCTCACTCGATCTCTCGTTAAAATATTATTCACGCTCAATAATTCTGATGCGTTATGTCAATGACTATATATATGATTCTAAAAAATATTCAAAGTCTGTATGTAATCACCATATTTATTTATTTTATGATGACAAGGATCGAATTTTAAAAATATGTCATTACGTCCATTTTATTTATGATATAAATTAAAATAAAACAATACTAAAGCTAAAACAGAGATGACTAAATGTTTTTTTGATTTTGTAATAGGGTAACGTGGGAATGATCTTTACCAAAGGAGATTTGAAGGAAGTGAGTGATGAAGTCTCAAAATACAAGGTATATATATTCAATATAGTTTCTCATTAATATCTTTTATTTGAATAGGATAAGGAAAATCTATAATTCTAAGATATATGAGAAACTAAACCAGTTTCTTTAATTAAATATGTCACGCCATTAGTGAGTAGCAACATAATATTGAAACTATATATGGCTACTAGCTAGATTTGGTTGTATATATTATTCTTTTTTTATCTCATTATTAACATACTAATAATAATGTAGCTTGATCTTTCTTAATCCATCTTGTAATTACAAGTGGTCATTTAAACATTCAGTTGTTATAAACTCCTCAACTATTAAGTCATCAAAATTAATTGATGAAATAAATATTTTATATATAGGGATTATCGATTAGTTATTGAAAAATGAAATTACATTCAGTGGTAAGAAAACAGAAAAACAATATAATAAAAAATGCATTAAAGTCATGTTATAACAATAAACTTGGAATAAATATTGCGAGCTACATACAACGATATAGAAAATAAGAAAGAATTTATTGTAATTTTTTTAAATTTTGGGACCTTCTAAAATTGAGGACCTAATGTGATCGCGTCCCTCGACGTGCTAATGTGTTCATTAATCTAAACAGGTTGCAGCTCCTGCACGTGTTGGCCTTGTTGCTCCCATTAATGTTGTTGTTCCCCCTGGAAACACTGGACTTGATCCCTCTCAAACTTCTTTCTTTCAGGTTTTTCTAAACCTCTGTACACGTCAATTTAATTTTTCGCATTAGGCTTCGAAAATGTACGGATCGATCATGTTCCAAAATGTGATCGAACGTTTTCTTTTATCTAAAAACATGTATATTTTACAAGATATTCTATATATTCAAATTGCCTCCCCTAAACCAAAACATGGTTTCCTACAGGTACTAAACATCCCAACAAAAATCAACAAAGGAACTGTGGAGATCATCACCCCTGTTGACCTGATCCAAAAGGGAGAGAAAGTTGGTTCATCTGAGGCTGCCCTTCTCTCAAAGCTTGCAATAAAGCCATTCTCCTACGGCCTCGTGGTTCGATCCGTCTACGAAAATGGCTCTGTTTTCTCCCCTGAGGTTCTTGATCTCTCTGAGGAAGATCTGGTCACAAAATTCACTTTCGGATTAAGCAATTCAATTGCTCTTGCATTGTCAATTGCGTATCCAGCACTTGCTGCAGTGCCACACATGTTCTCCAATGCCTACAAGAATGTCCTCTCGTTTTCTGTTGCCACTGACTACACCTACAAACAGGCTGAAAAAGTTAAAGAATTCTTGAAGGTTAGTAAATGATTCTCAAGTTTCAATTCATTTTAGTAAGTGAAATTCGATTTTATTTTTTAATGGAGGGAGTAGTTTTCTAAATTTCGTAATCTTAAGTTTTTTATTTCTCGATATCCCATAAAGATTATCAAGTTTTAATACTACTATAATTTACTTTTTTCGATTTTGTCGAGTTTCAATACATTTAAACGTACAGGACCCGAGTAAGTTCGCGGTGGCAGCAGCCGGTAGTGCCCCGGCAGCTTCTTCAGCTGCTCCTACAAAGTCTGCCAAGGAAGAGAAAAAGGAAGAACCAGCTGAAGAATCTGATGAGGATTTGGGTATGTCATTGTTTGATTAGGTAGTTTAGGTTCATGTTTTTTATGAATTGGAATTTCATTGTTTTTGTATTTATTTTTGATGGATGTTTAGTGAAATTCTCATCGTTTTAGTTTGCATTTTGAAGTTAATAAATTCGAACGAATAAATTTGGATGATTCAAGTCAATGTCATTTAACTTGAGTGATCAATGAAGTCATTTGCTCATTTTTTTATTGTAATACTTTGAACAAAGTTTGTTAATTCATAGTAATAGTTAAGTCGAACTATCAAAAATCATGGTAATGTAATTGATTGGTAATGAACTTGTAATAAATAAGAGATTGATGATGACTCAAATTTTGACAACTTAGAGTTACCTAGATTTGTCTGTCACAATGAACATTACTCCCTCCATCCTTTTATTTAGTAACCATTTACTTTTGCATAAAGTTTAAGGAAAATTCAAACTTATCTCACAATTTTGATAAGTTAATAAAGTAAATGGATATTTAAAATAAAATTTTTATTTTTAATATATGACTCTTAGATAATGGAACGAAGAGAGTATCAAAATGATAAAGTTTGCAAATATGTAGTGTCGTAAGTGCATACTTCAATTTGTCCAAGGAGCAATGCTGAATGATTGACGATCTTTTATGAAATTACTTGTCGAAGGATCTCATTGGCCACAGGCGTGAGCCTAAGAGCATTTACACTAGTCTTTTTAAATATAGCTTTTATATGTTATTTTTATTAATTTTGGAAAGTTATTTTAATTTTGATACTTTTTTAAGCTCAGCACTTTTCACCCTATAACAAAAACATAAACAAAAGAATTAGTAAAAAAAGTTGAGTAGATATAATATGAGAGAGAAAAGAGAAAAAGTGATTTTAGGGTTGGATGGAGGAGCCTATATATTCACCATGCCAACTTAGCTTCCTCAATTTCAATGTGGGCCATCTCACAATAAGAAAGTTGAAAATGCACAATTTCTACATCTTTTAGATACTCCCGCCTTACCATTGAGATAATAATCATTTTAAAGAGGCCAATGCGAATGCTCTAAGACCTAAGGTAAACATGTCTAACGAACCATGTAAGACAGGTTCGGCCCAGTAAGGCTTGCATCGAACGGCCCCCTATACCGTGTTCAATGGGCCCATGTTTGTGGATGCTGCCAAAGGGACTTTAGGAACTTTCTATTCTTTGGTTATTAGTGGCATTCCAGAAACGTATTGGTTGAAATATGGCTTTCAAATTAAGTTCTAAATTAGTGGATGTTGCCAAAGGGAGTGGTGATGCCTTACTCAAAAAGGAAGAGACTCATCTAATGACAAAGGTAAATAGAGCTTTTGCACATTTTCCTTCATGAACATGATCTATACATATAGATTGGAAAAAATCAAGAGAAAAGGAATGAATTGGATCGATAGATTTCTTGAAACAAGCGAAAAGAAAGATAAAACATAAATCATGTATCAACTAAACCGTCTGGAAAACTTTCTTGAAGAGGAACCTCATGTAAACACCATGGAATAACTTCGATCTTATTCATGATGAAATAGAAAATATATGGTCAATGGTTAAGGAATTCGAAGACTTTAACATGTTCGATCACCACTAATCGATTAAACGATTCAGGTATTTAATATTACATTTGTTTGATATTTTAAAGTTGTCTAATAACATTACTTAGGGTGAGTCATATTTTAATTATGTATCATGTTCAGTTTGTTTGGATCGACCTCATTGAAGTGAATCTAGATGAGGGTAAAACTTAAAAATCAATCAAGGTAAAAGTAATTGAGGTGAATCAAGATAAATGTGTTATAATGTTGTTTGGATACTATTTAATTTATTAAGGTGAATCGAGTCATCGAGGTACAATGAAGTGAAATATAACTAAAACTCTATTGCCCTACATTGTACCTCAAATTAGGAGTTATCAAAAATGAATTGAATAGAGGTTAATACTTCAACAAAGATTAGCCTAGCTGAATACAAAAAAATGATTTTCAAACAAGTTAAACTTAAAATTCCACCTAGATTTATTTTTGTTCACCCCAATCCAAATGGACCAATTATGTAGATCTAATTATTTATATGTACTTGGAAAATACAACATTTGTATAAATTATCATTATGACATTGTATTTCTCATTAGTTCCTAATGATGCGGTGTCATTGTAGTTTAGTCTCAAATCGGTCTGTTCTTCCATTACTAATTAAATATGAAAAAATCAAGTGGATTAGTCATTCCTCTGTAATCCTAATTGCGTCTTCTTCAAAATTTCCTAATACTTTCATTCATTCCCCCAGTCTCCTCCGAACTTAACCACCGTCTCCTAACAACATTTTTATATTATTCAATTCTTAACATTAGAATCATAGCTTGAATAATTTTAGCATTATGTAAAAAATTTCTTTCTTTTTAGAATGATAGTTGATAGGGAAGAGGCAACTTCTCAAATTCGTTGAGTTTTGGGGTGGAAACGGAAAATAAATATCTTATGTTGGGTATGGTTCTAGACTTCTATCTATTTATCTAAGGCTAATTTGATTTAAAAAAAAATTCAGAACTTAATCTAGATGGTTTCATACCTTTTTTTATTAAGTTTGTTTATTAACTATTTTTTTAAGGACTGAATCAAATCAGATCTGGTCAAAATCCTTGATAGAATTTTAAGTTAAAAATCTTAACTTAATTTTATTATCTAAATCAATTCAGAAGTCATTAATTTTCCATATATGTCATCTCCCAATCTTTTTCACGTCTTTCTTTTTCTTCTCTTCTATCACGTGTATTTATCTTCCCCTCATCTTTCTCAATTCCTTCCCTATAAACCTTCTTCTTCTCCAAAAAAAAAAAAAAAAACTTTTATTCATAGATACCAAGCAAAAAAGCAAGTCACTCAATCAAATAAGGGGAAAATTTAACCCTTTTTAGTTATTCTATATAAAATTGATATTGTAAAAATATTTAAATATTTATACTTTCCATTACTTGTATATCTTCAATAAGAATTATTTGATTATAATGTTCATGGTGTAAAATTGATTGGTGCTTGATTCCATAAATTTTTATTATCTAAATGATTTATTTGGGAAAATATTCACTTGTATGCCCAAATAATGATATCGGACTTTTGTTTACTTGTAGTTGTGGCAAACAATTTGTTTATACCTTGTAGCAAACAATGAATTCTTTTTCAAATATGAGATGTTCACTTCTCTAGAAACAAACAAAATCATTCATCCATTATTCGTATATAGATACCAGAATAAATCAAGAAGAATGTTTAGGAATTTTGGAGGTTATGATATATATTTTTATGTTTATTAAATTTAAATTGTTTATTTAAACATATTTATCATTTTGAAATAATTTATAAGTCAATTAATATTTATATGTAATTTTTGGAAGGTGAAAGTGAAATTTATAACTAAATTGTCAATGGAGTAAGGTTAGGCAAAATTGTCTAGATTGCTCATATTCAGTCTTTTTCTTTGAACCGTTATCGAACAACTAAATAGATTTAGTATTTAGATTCAGCTATAATTCAGTTTCAGCAATTCAGCATTCAGTCACTTACAATAAGAGTTCAAACTTCAGATTTCAGTTTTTCAGATTTATCAAACATGCCCTAAACCTTGCCACAAATATACTCACGGAATTATCAATAATAACAATAATAAAAAATTTACCCTTAGTGGAAAAGGCTCTTCCAAGTGACCAAAAGGTCCTTGGTTCGAAACTCACATCTATCGCTAATTTACAAAAAAACATAAAATATTATAACAAATAAATAAATTATAAATATCATTAACTGATTTGTAAGAAGTATAATTATAATGAATATTATCAAAAAGTTTTACTAATAATAATAGTAATAATAAAATATAGGTCCTACCGTTTTTTCCTATTCTTGGCAATTAACAAAGACGGAAAACATGTTAATCTCTTTGACCATAATAATAATAAAATTATTATTATTATTATTATTATTATAATATAATAATAATAATAATAATAATAATAATAATAATAATTAATAATAAATTGGTTGAACACTAAATACGTGTTTAATAACAATTAAATGAAAAAGACGAAAATCGATTTGTATTAACATTGTACCCCTACTTTAACCCATTTAAATAGATAATATATATAATATAATATTATAACAGATAAATAAATTATAAGTATCATTAACTGATTTGTAAAAAGTATAAAATATAATAAATATGATTAAAAAGTTTTACTAATAATAATAGTAATAATAAAATATAGGTCCTACCGTTTTTTCCTATTCTTGGCAATTAACAAAGACCGAAAACATGTTAATCTCTCGAATATTAATTATTATTATTATTATTATTATTATTATAATAATGAGAATTGTAATAATTTTAAAAATAATAATAGTAGTAATAATAACAGTAATAAGATTTACCATGATAATAATAATAATAGTAATAACAAGAAAAATGAAGACAATATTAATAAAAATAAATACTATAATGAACATAATAATAACAATAATAATAAATGGAATAATATAATTAATAGTAATAATAAAAATATCCATAATAGTAATAACAATAATAATAATGAGACTAATAATAATAGTATTACTATGTAATAATAATTATTATTATAATAATAATTATTATTATTAGTCTCATTATTATTGATATTATTATTATGATTAATTTTATTATTACGTTAGTATTATCATTCTCAAGATGTTTGATGAAGCATTTGATGAATCTAGAACCACACTTTTTGGACTATAGTAAGATGTCCTATTACTGTTTTGTTGTACACCAAAAGGGGATGTTTGTTGTTGATGGTGATTAGCTTGTTGTGTGTTGTTAGCACTCCACAAATACCTATCTATGGGTGATGAAGGAGGGGGTGCTTCAAACAGAATGGTGGTTTTGGACATTATAGATATGGAAATTGTTGATGGTAATAATGACAACTTAAAGTGGACAAATGAAGAGTCTAATTTTTAGGCAAGAAACTTGCTTTGTAATAGAGAGGAAATTTAGTGTATTTCTTCTTCAATGTTAGAAGGTAGTAATAAAGAGGAAAAAACATTAAGACATCTAATAAAACTTGTTGAACAACAGGAGAGAGTCAAAGTAGTAGTATTAAAATAAACTTCTAAGCGTCTCATTTTGGACAAATATAATACATGCAGTCAATTCATCACTTAATATTATTATGTTTTACTATGCTGAAATTATTTTCACACTTAAATTACTTGCCATATGTTTTTTAAGGAGTTTGGATCACATGTAACACTTTTATACGACACTCTCTGTTACATTTATGTTGTTTGGCCATTTTTTCAATTTTTCAAGCATACTCTCTTAACAAATAATCTTCATAACATTATTTACTACCACATCCAATTAAAAAAAATCATTATTTTTGCTTTTTAAGACAAAATTTCGTTATTTTTAATTTTTAACGATAAAAGTTACGAATAGTCAAATATTTACCTCTACAAATATAAATGAAAATTATTTTGCATCAAATATAGTAGTATATGTCTATAACAACATAATTATATAAGATATGATGCTTGAAAATTCAACAAAATAAATAAATAATAGAAGTATAACAGAGAGTGTCACAAAAAGTGTTACAGAAGATTCGGACTTTTTTTAAGAGTGACTGCCATGTATTTATCCGTATATGAAAAGCTTAAAAGTTTCAATACTACTTTGACTCTATCCATTTCATCTCCATTAATATATATATATTAATATATTATATATATAATAACATCTTATAATAATATTCTACGGAACAACTTTATGACATCTAATAAATAAAAACTTGATAATATGCTTGGAGTAAGGCTTGTTATTTGGTGACCTTGTTATATTCGTTTCACTATATATTTTTGAAATATCAACTTTTCATAATTTTTCGTTTGTAGAATAATAGCTATTTATGTTTTAAATCGTATTTTGTTGACCACAAAAAGTCAAAATGTGACGATCATTTAGGGATGGAGGAAATATATTTTAAGCTGACAATTAGAATTTTATAAGAACGAATTGTAAAATAATGCGAAAGGTGATATTTTTATTTTAAACAATCAAATACTGATGATATTTTGTACGATTAACAACTTTCTTTTGCAAATTAGCGGTGAGAATTACCA
This sequence comes from Echium plantagineum, assembly GCA_003412495.2. NCBI lineage: Eukaryota > Viridiplantae > Streptophyta > Magnoliopsida > Boraginales > Boraginaceae > Echium > Echium plantagineum. Next base: position 31,596,489 of record CM016564.1, read on the forward strand.
CTAACAAATATTAAAAATTGAAGAGTAGAGTTGAACCGGCAATATCTAGTAGAAGATCGAATCAAATACCAAGCAATTAAACTTTAATACGAAAAAAATGAAGTTCTTATCATCATGGAGTTTTTTTCTCTATAAATAGGAAGAGCTTTGATTACAATGGTCACCAAATAGCAAGCCTTACTCCAATCATATCATTAAGTTTTATTAGATGTCTTAAGGTTTTGTCCTCTTTATATATATTACTACCGTCTAACATTGAAGAAGAAACACTAAATTTCTTCTCTATTACAAAGCCAATTTCTTGCCTAGAAATTAGACTCTTCATTTGCCCTCTTTAAGTTGTCATTACCATCATGGAAAATGGAGAGGGAAGAGTAGGAGGTGGTGGTAATGGCTTTTCTTATGGTAATAACATTACCATCAACAATTTCCATATCTACAATGTCCAAAACCACCGCTCTCTTTTTCAAGCACCGCCTCCTTCATCAGCCTTAGACAGGTTTTTATGGAGTGCTAACAACACCCAACAAGCTTCTCACCACCAACGTCAAACGCCCCCTTTTGGTGTACAACAAAATAATATTAGGACATCAAATGTACCATCAAACATTCATGGTAGTAACGATTATCATCAAGATGACGCGCCTTCTTGGCCATCTCATGCCCAGTTAAACTTCGCCCATGGCAAACTGTCCAAAATCGAACAAGCAAAGCGTGATGAACGCTCATCCGGTCTTGCTAATTGGGGGAAAGATTTGGAGTTGCTCAAGAAAAATGTTCCTAAGATTGATCCTTCATATGTGATCAAGGGTCAATGGACTGATGAAGAAGACAGGTAACAAACTTTACTATGATCATATTATTATTTCATGCACGACCATTGAATTGATCGAATACGATTGTATGTGTGATAGCATCTACTGTACCATGAATCTCGATCACGAAGCCCCTTTATTTTTATGTTGTTATTGACTTGTTGATATGAAATACATACCATGTATTTATGAGGCATAATTATTTATGTTGTTGTTGAAGATGAAATTTGCATGTTGTGTTTAATTTGTAGGTTGTTGATGGAATTGGTAAATGAATATGGAACGAAGAAATGGGCTCTCCTCGCAGACAAAATGGGGACTAGAGCAGGCAAGCAATGCAGGGAGAGGTGGCATAATCATTTACGTGCCGACATTAAGGTTATTTCATTATCTGTTTAATACACCTTAATTAATCTTAATAATTTTATCAATTTTGAGATCGATTGTTGTTTTAATTAAACCGATGATTTAAGATTTGTAATTTTGCTTTGGTCACTCTCTAGCCTTCTCAAATTCTGTATATATAGATGTTGCATGAGAAGTTGAATCTCCTCCCACCTGTGTTAGAAATCCTTTGGCTAGAACTTGTAAATCGAGAGAGACGATTGTGTATTCATATATGATGATGTTCCCTTCTCAATAATCTTGTTATATTAGAAAGTTAACCATGAGATTCAATTCAGTCTGTATGATTTTGGGATGGTATAGTCCATTTTCATATAATTCTTGTTACCTTCTTCATACATCATATCACTATGTCTTTTGCTTAAGGTAGTTTACTTTTAAGGTTATAATCATATATTTATATTTTTTTATTGATCTTTTGTTAATGCCCTAATAAACTATTAACTACATACACGACCTTTGTGGTTGGTTGAATATTTCCAGAAAGAAGCCTGGAGTGAAGAAGAAGAACGATTGCTTGTTGAAACTCACAAGAATTCGGAGAATCGTTGGGCAGAGATTGCGAAGAAGATCCCAGGAAGGACTGAAAACACAATCAAGAATCACTGGAATGCAGAAAGGAGGAAGTTGGATTCAAGAAAAAGGGGAAAGAAATCCAAACAGAATGAAGAGTACCAAACAACTTTTTTGCAGGATTATATCATGAGCTATTATCAAAAGAAAGCTGCAATGGGCACTAACAATGACCCCATGTCCCTCTCCACAACCTCTTCCAACCCAGGTAATAACGTCGCACCAACTGACTATGGCGTGAATAATTTAGCAGACGTTTCAGAATCCGTAGGTGATCAAGATCATCGCAATGCTTCACCAATGTTAAATTATTATGTGGAGGATGACTTGAGTGACATCCAGAGTGTCTGGAGAGGTGCTTATGTTGGTTCATCAAGTGCTGCTCGAACTCCAAAGGTATATCGAGAACAATACTCAATGTTAACTCTAACTGTTACATTTAGTCAGGAATTTTCTGTATTCGTTATTTGTAATACTCATTCCTAACTTACAAAAAAAAATCAGGTCGGAGGAAGTGGGCAACAAGTCTTTGAAGGTAACATGCTGAACCATTATTATTCCGGGGCAAGCAACTCATCATATGTGGATTCAGATACCTTCATTGCCTCTAAAGAAGAGAACCAGAGGAACAATTTGCAATCAACAAGGCCTGATAAGTACCTTGCTAACATGTTTGACGACGCTGTTTCTTCGTTCGGTACCTTCTGAAGGGATTACTTGTTAGAACAACAACAAGTACATGAAATCAGAATCCTGGTGAAAGATTATCAATTAAGTGCTTCAACAACAAAGTGAAGGTGGCTCAACTTGAAAGATACTTCTATATATGGAAGTATATATCTATGGGTTATATTTTCTTGCTCTTATAATTAGAATAAAATGTAGGGTTTGTTGTCCTTTAAGACTATTTGAACTTCTGCAAAGTGATGTGTCGTATTATGGTATATTTCAAGTTCTAGTAATGTGCTTGTAATTATATCGTGATTTTAAAAAGTCAATAAAATTGTAGTTTTTGAAAAGTGCTCAATTTCAATTTCATGTTCGCGAATTATTTTCTTAAAGTGTGAAATATTCATACGTACTAGCGGTCTTCAAGCGCTTCTTCCCATGAAGTACAAACAAATAAACTAAATCGTGATATATGACTCTGATTGAGGGATTAGGTGATAACTAAATATTACATTTGTTATAATATTTGTTATGTGAATAAATCATGGGATTAATTCCACAATGGATTCGTACTTTTTAATTCTTTGCCTAATAATGTGTCATTTGCTTGTTTGCCCACAATAGTCAATAGTTGTGATCTCATTATGTCCAATTACTCATAATTGGATGTTTGTACATAGTCTAGCGTGCAAACTCATTTATTATTTTATAATATATGATTTGTTTAGTAATAAATAATATAACATTACTTCTATCTAATATTATTAAATTCATCTTTAACTAAATTTGATTTTGAGTGTAGAATAATATATCATTTTTGCAAATCCATTTTCTAAAACTGAAAATAAAATATATTTGATAACATCTATGAATATTTTTTGTACAAAATGTTTATAAAAAAACATAATTGGTTTCCTATTATATATAGTACGTTAAAATTAATCATCACTGATTATTCTCCATTTAAGAGATCTATTTAATTTCATCTATAAGATTGGAACTTATCTTCTCACTTAACGTTGGTTGTTTGAATATATTTTTCTCTTATTAACATCACCATCATTTTTCCCAATAAATTAAAATTTGGTAATATTGATATGTTTAGTTAATAATTAGTACATTACAAAGTAGTCAAAGTTCTCTTAATAATTTATTAATAACGTAGTTTTGTATTTAAACAAATCTTTTTAAAATAAATGTTTTAAAAAAATTAATAAAGATTAATCATCACTGATTATTCTCCATTTAAGAGATCTATTTAATTTGATTTATAAGATTGGAACTTATCTCCTCACTTGACGTTGGTTGTTTGAATATATTTTTATCTTATTATCATCACCATCATTTTTCCCAATAAATTAAAGTTTCATAATTAATGGTAATAGTGATATGTTTAGTTAATAATTAGTACATTACAAAGTAGTCAAAGTTCTCTTAATAATGTATTAATAACGTAGTTTTGTACTTAAACAAATATTTTTTTAAATAAATGTTTTTAAAAAATTAATTAACATTAATCATCACTGATTATTCTCCATTTAAGAGATCTATTTAATTTGATTTATAAGATTGGAACTTATCTCCTCACTTGACGTTGGTTGTTTGAATATATTTTTCTCTTATTATCATCACCATCATTTTTCCCAATAAATTAAAGTTTTCATAATTAATGGTAATATTGATATGTTTAGTTAATAATTAGTACATTACAAAGTAGTCAAAGCTCTCTTAATAATGTATTAATAACGTAGTTTTGTACTTAAACAAATATTTTTTTAAATAAATGTTTTAAAAAAATTAATTTAAAATAATGTATTGGTCAATATTAAAAACTTAATAAAATAAATGTTTAAAAAAAATTAATTTAATAACATTTATATTGACCATTGAGAGTTTGATCTAGACCGTAATTAGCAAACCACTTTAGTAATAAGTAATCTGATGCTCACATCAATAAATGAGTCAGATAATCCAATATCAGTCAATGAATATATTTTCAATAAAATATATTTTTATAGGAAAAATACTTTTTGTAACGTAAGTGTGACTGGAAAAATTGTGATTATAATATTTTTAAATATATATATATAAATGATATATAGTGCTATATAATCTAATGTTAGTCAATGTATATACTTTTCAACTATATATGTTTATAGGAGAAACATTTTTGTAATGTAAGTTTGACAGAAAAACATATGATTGCCCGGTAGTCCGGCCAGGGCCGGCCCACTTATTAAGGGGCCGAATACGGAGCTATAGTCTATGGGTTAGGCTTCAAGCCCTGGCCCGGCGGGCTCCTAAGCCCGGTTTACACTATCGTGTAAATTACGCGGTATATCGTGTACAACAGAAACTTATAGATATGTATTTTATTAAAATGAAATGATATTAGAGGGAATTGAACTTTGATTGCCAAGGAGGAAATACTTGTACTAACCATGATTACATGTTATGTTTTATGTTATAAAAAAATAATATATATTAACTAAATAAAATTATAAGATGCATGAATATATTATTTTTTAAATAATCAAGATCAATTAGTGTTACACTACATATTATTGAACAGTATAACACATTATTTTTTAATATGTTTATAAAAATTGTGTAATGTTAGATATTATTAAAAATACAAGATGTATTACTATATACTAATGCATTTTATATACACTTATATAATACTAAGTAATACTTGGATTCAAATCGAATTATACTATGTACTACTTTATGAACACATTATAAATTAAACTATGTATATTAATGCATATCTATTGTCTTTCATAATATAATTAACATTAAACAATATCTTATAAAGATAATTTTAACATTAAACAATTTTTGTAATATTATGATGAACATTGTTCTTTATTAGTTTTATTAGTATCAAAACTTAATCAATTATAATTCAATTTGTAATATAATCATTTTATTAATACAAATACACAAACAACACAAATGAAGTCATTGCTCAATTGTTAAGTTGTTTTTTTTATCTATGCAAGAGGTCTGTGGTTCAAATCCACAAGCAACATCTAATTTTTTATATTACTATTCAAACACATAAATACTTAAACTATTTGGCCCAAATAGTATACCGTGTGAGGACTGAGGCCCGTCAGGTTCCTTCCTTAAGTGGGCGGGGTCGGATAGGGGCATGGTCGCATGGAAATCCTTAAGAGCCCGGACCGGTAAACATGGACGGACATGTGGTGGGCTAAGTTCCGGCCTGGTTCATTTAACACGCCTATGTGTGTTTATATCTTTGTTCAATTTGAAAATATAATCATCACTCTTTCAATGAGGTTATTACCACAATAACAACTGTGGGGTTAATTCAATTAGCAAATTAATCATTACTTATTCTTCCGTTTCAAAAATCTATTTGATTTATGAGATCGGAACTTATTTTCACTTTAACTTTCATCGATTGACATGTTTTGTGTTAAAACTAGTTTGACCTGTGGTAGGAAAATTTTAGCTTTAGTTTGACCATTCATTTATAATCATTCATATGTTTTGTGTTAAAGCTAGTCATTTTTGCCATATAGCTCGATATTTGTCAAACATCGAGACACGAACCAAATTTTTTTTCAAGCCAAATCGTGCAAGGTAAATTGAATTTTTTATTCCTCACACTCACACCCCAAACTGATCTGTTATACACACTAGCACAGTGACCAAATAATGTTTTTTAACGAGTAAATGACTATTATGTCCCCTAATTTACAAGTATATTGTTTCCTGAAATTTTGTGCAGGTGTAAAATAGTCAATTAATTTCTAAAAATACCCCAAAACAATATGGTAAACTACCCTTTCTTTCCCTCCTAATAATATGACAAAACTACCCTTCCCTCCCACTCCAAAGCAAACAGATAAGATACCATATCCCACTAAAAAATTCCATGAGATAACACAAAAACCTCCAATTTCTCAACAATGGCAGCCTCAGCCTCCTCCATTTCCTTCTTCTCCTCCTCCCTCTTCACCACCACCAAAACCAACTTCAACGTCTACCTCTCCAAACCCAACTCCCCCAAAATCCGAAACAATTGCATCCGCTCCGAACTCTCAACTCTCCCTATCCTCTCTTTCGACGGCACCCAAGTAGGTACCACAACCCTCAACCTCAAATCCGCCCCTCCCGAGACCTCGCGTGCCGTTGTCCACCGTGGCCTCATCACCGACCTCCGCAACAAGCGACGCGGAACCGCCTCCACTCTCACGCGTGCCGAAGTACGCGGAGGGGGGAGGAAGCCTTACCCGCAGAAGAAGACTGGTAGGGCCCGTCGTGGTTCCCAAACCACCCCTCTTCGTCCCGGGGGAGGGGTCGTCTTTGGGCCTAAGCCCAAGGACTGGTCTGTTAAAATTAACAAGAAGGAGAAAAGATTGGCAATTAGTACTGCACTCGCAAGTGCTGTGGAGAATGCGGTTGTGGTTGAGGAGTTTGATGAGGAGTTCGAGAAGCCGAAAACGAAGGAGTTTATTGCGATGATGAAGAGGTTGGGGTTGGACCCTAAGGAGAAGTCGATGTTTTTGATGACTGAGGTGAGTGAGAATGTGGAGCGTTCAAGTAGGAATATTGGGACTTTGAAGATGTTGACTCCTAGGACTTTGAATTTGTTTGATATTTTGGATTCTGAGAAGTTGGTTTTTACGAGAAGTGCTGTTGAGTTCTTGAACGAGAGGTATGGGTATGAGTACGAAAGCGAGGGCGATGAAGAGGAGGAGGGTGAAGAGGAGGAGGAAGTTGATGATGGTTAGTAATCTAATTTGCGTGGTTTATTTACCTTGAATTTAGTCGTTGGTATGATTATGTATGCAATTCTAAATTAGAATTCTTGAACATGTGTTTATTTACCGAGATATTTAAGAGTAACGTGGTTAGTTCAGCTTATTTGTGCTTGAATTTATAATTGTTTGGAATTGTTTAGTATCTGGTATAATTAGTATGCACGTCCAATTTAGACGATTTGGAATTGTTGAGTTTAACATGTGTTTATTTGTTGCAATGAACTCAGAGAACGATAAGTGCTAAAATGTTGAAATTTGCGAGAAAAAATTGTTCTTATAATGGTATACCATGAGTATAAATCGTGTTGTTTCTGTAATGATATACGGCAGGTTGACAATGTGAAAGAGTAACTGAAAGGATATGGGCATATGCCCTCTCATTGCTAGAAACTTAAGTATGAATTTGATTGGGGGCATAAAAAATGTTGATTTGAGAACATCAAGAATTAGAGTATCACTCGCTTTGGAGGGGGACGATACTCCTTTTTGCGATAAAACAAGTGAACTATAGAACTGACTTAATGATGTCCATGTGCATACATATGGAGATCAAATGTTTGCTGATGCAGTCTAGTATAAATTTCTGCAGAATATAATATGTATAAAAGATTCATAAAGAACTTCATATGATTGAGTTAGGACTTGAAGGCAACTTTGATACAGTACCGTATACCAGCAAAATCATTGGTCACATTGTAGATCTTGTTAAAAAATCATCTAATGTCTGAGCATATTCAGTACATATTTTGGTGGCATTACTACATCTAAGTTTATGTTGCATTATGTTACATGTAATAAATCATGTCTTGTTGGAATATGAACTCCAGGAACTGAGGAAGAAGATTCTACTAGCTCCACAGATTGACATTCGAATTATGCTCCCATCAGTAGGCCTTGAAAAAGGATGTGTAGGTGACCAATTAAGCATCAACCTTCTGCTACTTATCGTTTGAGGTCTTATTCATTGCAATTTGCAGCGGTGAAAGTATTTTGTTCATTTGTGTACATTCAAAGTGACTTTGCCATGAAAAGAAAGTCCACGGCATGTATTCTTTTTGGTTAATGAATTCTTCCAATGCTTCTGTAATGATCAATCCATTTCCATTGCGGTAGGTTAGCATCACTACCATTTAGTGTACTTGTTAGTCTTGCTTACAGTGCAATTGTGCGAATAATAGAGTGATCATGGAGCTAAGGTAACACAAGACGAGCCATCATTACTGGATGGAAGTAGCACCAAGCAACTGTGTGAACTACTACTTTCATCATAATTTAACTTGGAGCTTCGACTTTTCATTTTTCTGAAGCACTCAATTTTGATAATGAATTAGTATGATTCAAAGAGAAAAAAATAAAAATTTCGTGATTTAAGTGATTGGTTGGAAGTAGCTAATGGTGATGGGTGGGATTTCAAAAGCGGTTTAGAAAGTGTAGGGGGATGTTTTGCTATTATGAAAAACTATGTAGCCCTCAGGTACCTGCAAAAAAAAACTAGATAATTTTATGCAAAACTGCAATACTGTGCACAAGAAAAGAACTTAGCCAAGATCATTGAATTTAACATTGATTATGCCATGAGGATAATTTTTTTGCTAACCGACTCGATACTTTCCGAAATTATAAGCTTGCACCACCCGGACTTGATTACGAATCCTTAACAAGTTACACATCACCCACTATTTGGGGAGGATCATGGTCTTTCAATTCTCTTATTTAGGCTGATAAATACAGCAAATGCATTTCTTGAACAGGAGTTGGAATTATATCTCTAGCTCTTAATAGACTTGAAGTAAGTCTCTGGCAAATATATTTCTCCACCAACTTCACCATGTTGCTCTCCGCTGATAGTCTTCTTTGCGGCCATGAACTCTGCGCTCATTGCCTCCATCCCAAGCTTGACTGCCTCCTCTGCACTTCCGTAACCATGCTCCTCTGCATACTTCCTCACATCCTCGGTGATCTTCATTGAGCAGAATTTAGGACCGCACATGGAACAGAAGTGTGCCACCTTTGCACCGTCAGATGGTAAGGTCTCGTCGTGGAAGGACATGGCAGTCATGGGATCCAATGATAAAGCAAACTGGTCCATCCAACGGAACTCAAACCTTGCCTTGCTGAGTGCATCATCCCATGCTTGAGCAGATGGATGACCTTTTGCTAGATCAGCAGCATGAGCAGCTATTTTATATGCTATAACTCCGGTTTTCACATCATCCCGATTGGGCAGTCCAAGATGCTCTTTTGGTGTCACGTAACAGAGAAGAGCAGTGCCAAGGGCTCCAATGTTGGCCGCACCAATAGCTGAGGTTATGTGATCATATCCGGGAGCAATATCAGTTGTCAGAGGTCCAAGGGTATAGAAAGGTGCTTCATTACACCATTCCAGTTGCTTTTGCATATTTTCAGGAATTTTATGCATAGGGATATGTCCGGGCCCTTCGTTCATGACCTGCAATTCAATAACAAGAAATTGTTTCAGCAGCTCCTTTTTAACAATATATCACAAAAGTAATAGCTAAAGAAAGGTTTGATTCTGGCGAAGTAGATACACAGCCCACAACATCACCTGAACATCCTTTTCCCAAGCTCTTCTTGTCAATTCTCCTTGAGTTAAAAGCTCCGCAAACTGAGCAGTATCATTCGCATCATAAATTGATCCAGGCCTCAATCCATCACCAATCGACAATGATATATCATATTGGTTACAGATGTCTAAAATATCATCCCAATGTTCGTAAGCAAAGTTCTCCTTATGATAAGCTAAGCACCACTTGGCATGAATAGACCCACCACGAGACACAATTCCAGTCATTCGCTTTGCAGTCAGAGGAATGTAGCGTAGCAGGACTCCAGCATGAATTGTGAAGTAATCTACTCCTTGTTCAGCTTGCTCAATCAAGGTTTCTCTAAAAACTTCCCAATTCAAGTTTTCTGCTATCCCGTCGACTTTTTCCAATGCTTGATAGATGGGAACAGTCCCAACTGGCACAGCTGAGTTGCGTAATATCCACTCACGTGTTTCATGGATGTGACGACCTGTGGAGAGATCCATTATGGTATCTGCTCCCCACATTGTTGCCCACTGAAGTTTATGAACTTCTTCTTCTATGGAGCTTACAACAGCAGAGTTTCCAATATTAGCATTCACTTTAACCAAGAAGTTCCTTCCCACTATCATTGGTTCCAATTCAAGGTGCTTCTTATTCGAAGGAATAATCGCCCTACCTCGAGCAACCTCTGCCCTCACAAACTCTGGATCGAGATTCTCACGAGCAGCACAGTATACCATTTCTTCTGTGATTATTCCTTTCTTTGCATAGTACATCTGAGTGAACCTAGGGCCTCCCAGTTTCTCCCTTCTGCTAATCCATGCTTCACGCAACTTGGGAAGTCCTGTTTGGCAGTGACATTTGCAAAGACAAGTTTATATACAATAAAAATAGATTTTCCTGAAGAAATATATATTTCCAAAATTCTTTGACAAATGTAAGAAGTTGTTATTGCAAGACAAATCTATATGATTAATTATCGATCATCTACAAAAAGGTAGGCAAGAAACTACATATTTACTATGAATACTTTCAATAACACGGATTCTTGTTACCCTCTCCTAACCATTGAGGCAAGGGGAGTAGTGAATAAAAGATGGGGATTCATACCAATACGTGGGCTTATATCCTGTGGACCACTGGTATCATAAGTATCGAAATGAGGTTCATCTCCAGACAGATGAATCCGCCTAAATGGCACTTTTAGGACATGTCCAGATTCTTCATGAGCAACTTCTCTGAAAAAGCATCATTTACACCGTAAGAAATCTGAGTTCATAGTGTTTCCTGAACATACCTAATCAAGGAAGTCTCATCATAGACCTAATCAGATTCGATTCAGACCTGTATTCTTTTGAGCTCTTCGGGAAGCATTCTTGATACGATGGTAACGGAAGAAAATCTGGGGCACTTGGATCAACAGTGTTCTTCCTTTGCTTAGGTTTTTCTTTGTTCGTCATTGGAGGATCGAAAGTCAGTGTGGCTTTTGGTCCGACACTGAAAGCAGGACATGCATCTCTCCCCCTGATTCCAACACCATGTCCGCTCACATCCAATCCAACCAAAAACGAACTAGGAGGGAACTTCAGTGGCGAAGACTGGTTCCCGTTCTTGCACACCAGTGATGCTAAAGAAGTTTGAATCGACGCCATTCTGAACAAAGATCAACATAAATAAATCAATCCCAAATCACTAGATGGTATTCTTAATCTGTATAAATCCTTAAAATAATGCATAACTGAGACAAGCGAGATTCTGCTTATTACAATAAAATCAAGAAATTAACTCTATAGACGTCTTAATTAACTTGTATAATTAAAACCAAATATTATATGTTCAATTGTCACTAAAATCAATGATTATGACGAACTTGTTTGGCTACATGTCTCCATGCAAGAAAAAACTCAATGATAACATCTAGTGATATAACAAGATATAGAATCATGAACGGCTTTGAACGTCGAAACGAACACATCAATTATAAAATGACAACACGATTAATGTCGTACAAATGTGATACATAGTGTGACATACGATCCAGATTCTAAACGTTAGTAAAAGCATGAGTGAGTGATAAGAACCTGAGATTGAAGAATTCTTTAATTTGAGATTTGTTGAAGCAAAGAAGAGTGGAAGGTGAAGTGAATGGCGTTGAGGTCGATGATTTAACAAGCTCCAGTATTGGAAAATGAAAATCTCAGAAAATTAATACCCTCCTTAATGTGGCCAATTAAAGGGTCCACATATCCTTGATATTTTTGGTTATATAAAAGTGTGAAATTTACACACTAACAACCTCTACGTATCCAAATTTAATCGAATAGCCTAATAGAAAAGGCTCTCGTTGAGTCGTTAGTGATCAGAAGGTTCTGGTTCGACACTCACCTAATTAAGCTATGGACGAGACTAATATTTTTGGTTATGATTTCAGTCGAAAGGAGAGAAAGATCAGCAGTTGGACATCTCACGAGAAGCATTGGCTCTAGTCCTGACGTGGTCTTTATGATCATAATTAATTATTAATTAATGATGTATTAAATGATTTATGTTTTAGGTATATAATTAATTATTAATTAATGATGCATTATACTGTAAAAATATATCTTTGGTATGTGATTACCTAATAAAGCTGATAAATGATATGCTATTATATTAGAATATACTCCCTCCATCTCTAAATGATTGATACATTTTTTTACTTTCATGGTCAACAAAACATGATTTAAAACGTAAATATCTCTTATTCTACATGCGAAAAAATTATAAAAAGTTAATATTTTAAAAATATATATTAAGATGAATCTAACAATATCTCACATGATTATATTATTTCCTATTGTTTAATGAAAATTATTGATCAAAGTTTTTAAAGTTTGACAACAAAAGTCAATATGTACCAATCATTTATGGTCCGTTTGGATTGGGGTGAATCAGGGGGAGGAGAATTTTAAAAAAATCTCCTAGGGGAAGAGAATCAGGGGGAATCAGGGAGAATATATTTTATTGTTGTTTGGGTACCATGATTTTGAACTAGGAGAATCAGGGGGAATCAGGGAGAATAGTATATTTTAATGCTTTATATTGTATTCTCCTTGATTACCCTTGGATTTGGAGGGTAGAGATTTTGAGGGGAATGAGGGGTAATGGGGGTGAATCAAGGGGAATAGTTTCTCCTAGGGTAGAAAATTATTAGGTTCCCAAACACAAAAAAAAGCTAAATTCTCCCCGATTCCCCTTGATTCACCCCAATCCAAACAGACCATTAGGGACGGAGGTAGTATCTTATAATTATTAATTAATTATATCGTTTATTATAAAAAAATATTAATTAATTATATATACATAGTAAGTGTTTGCGTTTCTTCCCTCCTGTGATGACCAAATTAAGCCTGTCAAGTAGCATTAATTTAAACATAGTTATTAATTAATAAAATTTATTATACAATAAAAAATAAGCAATGATTATCACGTAGAACATACACATCTCAAATTACTAGTTCTACTAAAGATGTTGTTCAACACTGTTGGAATAAAATTTCTTATTATATGCCACTTCGTAAGAGAGTGTAAAACCATTTTCGAATGAATGAGACACCAACTTATAAAACAATAAAAATAAAAATACCAGTAGACAAAATTATGAAGTTAAAGAAACTTAAAAAGTTAGACTCAAAAAGTTACATGACCCTAAATGATCTAGTAAAAAAAATCTAAACAATCATAATAATTTCAAAAAAAAAGGGAAAATAATAAAAGCGCTTTAATAATTGCATTTTTGAAAAGGAAATCCATGTAATAGTGCATTTTAGTGAGCCATCAAAACCACAGAAAGAAGATTATAGTGCATTTTAATGGAGCTTGTTCCCACCTTATCAACAAGCCTTCACTTGTATCACTCTATTTGGAATTATATCATGATTTTAAGCATCTTTTTTCATAGTGCCTTTTTAAAGGGACAAAAGCAAATGTCATTTTCTGATAGCAACACTGATATTTTTGTTACTTTTTCTCAACAGAACACTGATATTTATGTCAAGTCCATAAATATCACCCAATTATAGCTTCAAATTTCAATATCATGATGCTTTAATCATCCCATTTAATGGATACTATTTTAAAGAAAAGAAAATCTCTCTGCTTCTTTTTGCCTTTGATATGGTTTCATGACTTTCTCCTTACATTATGAAAGAATCCAAAGTAGGATTCAATCATTCATCAATAGTATAAATTAAGCCTATTATACTAGATCGTTAGCTCGTGGTTTAATGAAACTTGGCTATATCAGTAGACGAAATAACTTAAGGACCTAAGAGCAACAATGTCGACACAAAAGTTATGAAATTAAACAGCAAAAGAATACAGAACGATGAACCTTTGGGCAACTCACCTTTTTATCGGTAGAGAGTAGAGACTAGTACTAAACTAATATAAGTTAAAAAAATATAATTCAAACTCTAAGATGTGAATGACCGAACTGAATCCACCACTTTCTACTTGTTGTGACTTGATCATCTGGAATGAATCGCCAAACATGAAGAGTTAGTTCCCAAAGAAGTACCATAGATGACTTCATCAAGTGAGCTGAAAAGTGAAACATGAATCCTTAGTGGTGCATTCAATGGAAATAACCTCGAAGTTACATTGTTCTCCTGCAGAAGATGTTTGTAATGGTAGAAGAGACCTTCATAATACTCGATCACACAACCATTTGAGATCATATCAACATATCTCTTCAGCGAATATGATGTCAAGTAGGTTCTGCACTGTGAAGAGAAACAATTTAGCAATGGTATACATCAAAACCAAAACAAAAGATTCTATAAGAAAGCATTACAGAGTTATTTAACAACTGACTCCATAACTAAAGAAAGATCAGGGATGATGCGATCATTATTTTCATTAAACACACCATATAGACTTGGATTAGTTCAAGGCTTGCAAACCCCCTTTTCGTTTTTTCCGTGAAAATTTTTAAGCACAGAAATTATATGATCATCTTTTTCCTCAGAATCCATGAAATCTTGTGTACTTAATCTTTATCTGGGAAGCTTCTATAAAATGAAAGTTTTGTGAATTATAATCTTTCTGTCTATGTATTACAAGTGCTATGACTTAGAAAGATACAAATCTGGTAGAAATCCTAGGTATCGAACTATCAATTATTGACCACACAATTATCAAGAAAAACTGGTTATATACCTTCGTCCAAGCAGATGTTAGGTTGATCAATTAGAAGTCTCTGAAGTGAAACTAAATCTTCACATCCACTGCAAGGTAATTAATCATCTTAGGAGCTAAGGTAAAAATAGAGCATCATGAAATAGATAAAACCATTAAGAGAAGGATAAATATGAAAACAGGACTGTAGACCAGTCACACATCTGTGATCAACGATCAGTATGATCAGAAGCAAAACATATTTTACTATATTGACCAATATAAGAGACAATATCGGAGTATACATAGAATTGTCCCATCAAGAAAATACGAACACAATTTGTCGACTACAACGAAGAATGAATTCAAGGCACGTGTGTGGCTTTTGGAGGATATAAAAATCGGATAAAAAAAAAGCAGCAACCGAACAAAAAATAATTCCACAACTCAAACATATTTGAATACTTAAGAGTTGGTAGAACTTAGTAGCATGAAGCCACAACTGTAGGTGAATGGAGTTTATGTTTTTCAGTGCACAAAGGTTTTGTACATCAACATGTGAAAGTCATGTCCACGCTCATGTCATACCTGGGTTTTAGGGCAATTTCTGCAAGTGTTAATACCACAGTCTGCTTAAGCTGGTACCTGAAAAAATACACTATAAGAGTCTTTTTGGGGTTTTCCAGCTCTCATTCTTTTCTTTATCCTTCAAAACTGCAAAACTGCTGTGAACTGCTCGATTGCATTTATATCTTCTTTATCCTTCTTTTCTTTTCTAATTCTTAATTTCATATAAGAGTAAGTGTCACTTCAAAACTGCTGTGAACTTGTTTGATTGCATTTATATCTCCTTTGCAAAACTCAATTAAAGAAAATTAGTCTTACTTCCACGGAGAAATTTTGTTGTGCCCCTTCATCTTAATAATAACTTTTAGGCAAGAAACTTTATACTGTCAAAAACAATATCCAAGACCTTTATTGTGACTTTACCCACTCTGTAAGTTAATAATTTTTGCTTAGAAAAATATTTAAACGATTAACATGACCACCTGGCTGGCTGGCTCAGTGTACTTCATTAAATAACCTAAACGGATGGCATATACAAATGATTACTGCACTGATGGGGTAAATACTGAATAATGATACTTATGTAGAGTACAAGCTGACATACTCTGATCGATGCATACCGGCTATTAGCTTTAATCCATCCAAACAAAATGCAACACTTGGTTTTAAACCTACACACTGCTGCATCTGTTTTGAGGTTAAATTGGCTGAACCCCCTTTGCTAAGTTGTTCACTATCACGATCTATCTTCTCAATTGCCAAAACTACACCTTGGAACTCCTCCCTAAATTTTAATAACACAAAAAGAAGAAGCAAAAAAGTGACCACCTAGCCTGAGGATAAATTAATATGAAGTCCCGAGAGCAGACTACAATTGAAAATTATACGGTCAGTAAAAACCATACCGTAGTAATTAACATGGGGCAGGATGCAGGACCTTATATCCATTAACAGTTACAGAAGCAAATGAATTATCACAACACGAAATTAAACTAAGGTCAAATGTAGACAGGAACACTAGAATCATACATTGTCTTACTCATAGATAACAAGATATTATTCAAAGACTCCATTTGTTTGGCGAAGACAGCAGTTTGTATACCCTCAACGCATCTTAATACACCATAGTTGTTACAATCTTGAATCATCTGAAATACCAAAGATACCAGGGGGAGGGAAAGTTTACTCTCACAAAATTCTTTTTACAATGAGAAAATTATAACTGATATGAAAAAGTGATGCAGACTGGAAGTGATCATACAAAAACAAGAAGAAACATTGGGAGACAGACAAGAGAATCAGGACCTTTAACCTCTGGATGATGGAAGAAGCATTTACAAATTGAGACATCAAGCGAGATTGGAGCTGTTCCCATCTAGCCATTTCTTCCTTTACCTTCCTAAATCTTTGCTGATACTTTTTCAAAATGTTCTCCATTTATCTGGTATTATGAGAAAATCGAGAGAGGTAAAATCACGCCAAGATGGCTCTTGAAATAAATTTCAGTGCAAAGTGGAAACTATTAATATGAATACATTAGAGAAACTTGAAAAAGTGTATCAGTTTTGTTAAAAGTTAATCATTGTCAGAGTGCATCGCATGCAAAATTTGGTAGAATATCAATGGGAAAATAAATTGTATCACTTTTGACTTGTACACAATTTGGGGTCTGATAATGAGAATGTGAGCAGGGAGGTGTTCCGAATAAGAGTAGGGGCTCGATATGGAGTAAATAGAAACAGCAGATACGAGTATGCATGAAAGAAGCAGATGCAGCAGCAGCAGTAATATGTATAATTTAATAATTATTTTGCTTTGTTTTATTAACTAATTCGATTTTATGCAAATGCAAGCTTGCAATGTAAGTACCTAATGGAGTATCAAAGCCATAAAACCAACTGAGGGAAGAGAACAACAACTAAAAAGTGGAGAACTCATTTTAACGCAGATAAATAACAGTGTCTCCAGCTACTCAAACTACCCTCCCCTCGAACCATTTTGCATTACATATTTAGCTTCATAAACCTTTCTAAGATTTAGCAAACCCCCATTGTTCATCGAACAATTAGCCAAGACCAAAACACTTAATGTATAGTTCAAATGCTGGTCAAAATACAAACTTGTAAGAAATAAGGCCAGACAATACAACAAATTCGATTCATAATTACTTGAAATAAACATTAAAAAAAATATATTCAAATAGAAACATCAGCAGCCAATCACACAATAATTTGGAACCTACTTACGCATGCAATCAATTCCCCAATTAATTGATACAAAAGATGCAAAGCTTTGAACAAATTCATCCTCTACTAATGATTAAGTGTACAATTTATCACCTGCACTTGTTCTTTTTGTATGATGCAGTTCAATTATTAGCTTACCTGATTAACTTAGTATACACATCATTTGTAAAAATTGAATCTTTACACAAAACAACAGAAAATTTGAACATATGTTGTATCAGTGTACAATTTATCGCTTGAATGGACTCTTGAAATTACCTGGTGCCGATGGTTGAACCGCCTGACCGAGGGGGCAGGGGGGAGCAAGGGGCAGGGGCGGTGCGTTTAATTGAATGGAGGCGGTAAGAAGTGAGAAAAATCGGGTTCTCACTTTCTACTTTGTTAAATACCGGAGTAAATTTTTTTAGTTACTAATTGATTCATCCTATTTTTTTTGTCGCACTGAAAGTAAATTCAAGTGGAGGTTGGATCGATAATCATTAGGCAAAGGTCACGAATTATCAACCTGTGGGAAAATAGAAAAGGCAATCCCTTATGATGTAAGTTGTATCCTCCTATGTTTCGATCATCCAGACCACCCAGCTTTTCAATAAAACGGAATCGATTTCTCTTTGATCTTTTAATTTTTCAGATCGAAATGAGTTGAATTACGATGACTTCCATAAATTTTAATTTTTCTCCACGCAATCTGTTCCGTTCCAATGCTTGTTATACCTATGCTTGTTTATATATCTTTGATTCACTTGATCATGTTGACATTATATATTCCTTAGAATGACTAAATTAACTTATGTTCATTTTCAAATCGGTAATATTTACATAAAAATATATTAGTGCAGGTGTGACACTGTGAGAGGAGGCATCAGAACATTGTCCATAGATAGACAAAAGATTACAAGATTACGTTGAACTGAACTACTTATATCATCATATGTTTGTGGCTGTAAATGGTTAATAATTTTTAAATATTCGAATAATATATCTGAATCTGATGCTATTTGCTGGTGCAACTTGCACAAAATGCAATTGCTTTTTCAAAAACATTAAAGAGATTATTTTGTCATTTCACTATTATAGAATATTGAGGTGCAAATTATGATACCCCATTATTATTAGTTTATGTATTGCTTTGAATTCCTTTTATCTTGGAGGGGATTAAAAAGTATATACTTAAGATAAGTTGTCTTGTGAAATTATGAATTTTATAATATAGGGAGAACGAGATGATAAGAGTAGAATTTATTATAAATGGAATGTCAAAAAGTGATAATAAGAGAGAAATTTGAAAAAATAGCACTTTTTCAACACAAAATTTAATACTATTTTTAATCAAAAAAGAGTGATCTTTTAGAATTTTTATATAAAATAAGAAAACATTAAAATATTTTCATTATGACAGGTATACCCTCATCTAACTACGTAAACATCCATGAGTAAATCATTAATATCTTCATGTAATTATTTTTGGTTTAAGCTTTTTTATGCAACTAAGGATATTAAGAAAAAAAATGATACGTTGTACTTTGTTTTATGTAAAAAGTCACTATTTTTTAATAATCTTGAAATGTTTAAAAGATCATTCTTTTTCTATTGAAAATAGTACGTAATACTCATCATATACTTGCCGATGGCTCAATAGCCTAGTGGCATCCGGCCCAACCTTTCATGTAAGAGGTCATGGGTTCGAACCTTGTTGGAGACATATTTGTCTCATATTATACTCTAACTTTCTATTAGTTAGCAATTTCTGTATTCATGTTTGTAATATCATTATAGTCACAATTCATCGCTAATTATCAAAAAAAAAAAAAAAAATACTCATCATATACTTTTTCACCTAAATAGCATGAAACCACTATAAAAAGACAATTATTTATTCCCCTGTCTTCTTTCCAAAATCTTCCCTTCGACTACCACTACCATCCCCCAACTATACCACCCTTTCAACCACCCCACACCCCTAACGACCACCCTCTCTCTCCTTCCCTCACCACCTTTGAATATCCTCTGGTTGACAATAATGGTCCAAGGGGCAAGGGACAAGAAGTGGTCATTGGGATGGGGAAAGGCGGGCAGAGAATGATCGCTAGGAGAGGGTACAGGAGTAAGGGGGACACATAATGGTTGTTGGGAGGCGGGTGCAGGGATAGGGAGACACGGATTGGTCGCTGAGAAAAGGGACAATGGGGTGGAAGGGTGGAGATTTGAGAAAGAAGAAAGTTGATCAAATGATATTATTCACCAAAATTCTCAACAATAACAACTAATTGCACATTTTGAGAGGAGATGGGGGTATAAGATATATAAATTTGCATTTGATTTTTACACTTCAAATTTGATAATCACATTCCATTTTATCACTTTTTTTATATTTTTATATAATAAAGTGAAAGGTAAAATTGAGAAAATAGAGTGTAACAATCAATATTTAGAGTGTAAAAATCAAAACCCTATAAATATATGCTCAAGAAACTTGGGTTTTTTCCCCTTTACTGAGACTACTTCCTCAACATGGAAATTTACGAGGACAACTTTGCACTATTTGTCCACAAAAATAACATACTCCAATTGTGTTGTTGTGCACCAACTTTTTTTTGCCAGTGATTATTACGTTCCATCAAATGATAATGATACTTCACTTTTAATATAAAAGTTGATAAAAAAAAAATTATGAAGAAATGGAATACAATTTTTAAAAAAATAAAATGTAAAAATCATTGGCTTTCTTGTTTATGTAAATGTCTTCACTCTCTAATTCCACCAAAATGACAAACTCCAATTGTGCACCAATTTTCTTTTATGTGAATGTCTTCACTCTCTGTATTTGTCCTCCAACGTAACCAACTTCAATTGTGCCACACTTTTTTTCACGTATATGTCTTCATTGTCTATCTAGTTTACTATTATGTCATTGAGTTTTGTACAAATATTTAAGGCGTTAGATTTTAGGAATTTTTTTATATATGGGAGGATTTTTTTCGAAATTATTCTAGACAATAAAATTAGACCCTTGAATGAAAATGAATGGTTGAGATTGAAATTCAAACTAATACAGATTTAACCATAATTAATTCACTTTAGGCATCTGTCGAGTTCCCATTAACATTCTTTATTTCCATTAACAATTTCTTCTGTATATTACCAAACCCTCCACCTATTTATCGAATTCTCATTAACATTCTTTAATTCACTTTAGGCATCTGTCGAATTACCATTAACATTATTTATTTCTACCTCTCTGAGATTAAAAAACCTAACTTGCTGAAAAAGAAGCCCAAAACAGGATGGACTCAAATTATTAAAAATTGCGAAAATACCCCAAAACATATAAAGTTATATTTTGACTCTCCACACGATCTTCGATTGCCAAAAGCCATCATACGTCATGGCAAAGCGATGAGTTTGACTCGGAGCACCGTTTCTGCATGAAAACACTAGCCGATTGTCGAAATCAGACACTTGTGCCTTCTCTTCGGGTGAGCAGCATCTGCATCAAAACCTCCTTGACTTGCACTGCATCATTAAGTGTCACAAATTCATGAAGTTGCTTCGAGTGCTTGTAACAACAATTATTGAATTACAAATTCACGGATCACATTTATGGGTTTTGTTTAAAATGAATCTACTTGTCATGCAACAATTTCACCGGCCACAAATTCTCATTAGAGGTCTTCTTCTTTTCTTTTTTTAAAAGGGGAGTACCCTTTAATTTTATTAATACGAATAGTACATTACAACCATGACACATCAATACATATCGTAAACACGTAAATTCAAGGAAAGAGGCGACTAACATCAAACTAGCGAGAGAAATCATCTCTCTAACCAATTTCCTTGTTAGCAAGAGGACTCGAACCCGAGACCTCCGCTAGAGGTGTCAGCATGCTTACCACTGGGACAAGATGTCATGACTAGAGGTCTTCTTCTTGATTACTTAAAAGGTGATTTGAAAAGAAAAAAGTCAAAAAGTACACCAAATTAGCATCCAAATCTTATTGAATCCTTGTTTAATCATGTTTCATCTCATCTTAATCATCAACCAAGGCTACAACAACATTAGGATCTTACTCCTCAAAAAGACAATATCTAAAGGTAAAAAGATTACTATGAATTAAGCATATGATGCTTCTTTACTAAGTGGATTGCATACTCAGCTTCAACTAAAAAGGTGCCAACTTCTTCAAGAGATGAGGGGTCAACCTTAACTCATTTAGCATTTGAGAAAGAGGAACTACTACAATGAAGTTTGCATACAAATAGAAAGAGTGCTAAATGACTCAGATATTCTTTCAATTTTAGCATTCACTAACATGGGATGTTTGTTCAGATTCATTGGTTCAATCAAAGCTTGATGTTGCCTTAAAGTATATACCAAACAATAACACTTGTAAACTCTGCTTTTTTTAGTGGAACTTCCGTACATCTAACGTTTCAGTAAGGAGTTATTAAAAAAAACGAGAAAAAATATCGATAACGATATCGAATGCTGATCTTGCTTGATTAGTGCTAATGAATATCCATCTTAGAACAGGAGGCTACAATTTGAGACAACTGCTAATACGATACCCCATGCATTGACTATATCGATAAGGTCTCCAACATACACCAATTACAATGTTTCGAGAGGCTAGCTTGGAGTATCGCGTAGTCTCACACATCAGAGCAAAGCATATTACCACTTAAATTTTAAGGCCTCAGCCACCAACGCATGATTGATCGAGTTCTTTGGACTGAAGGACGCAGAAAGTGAATCTCAAAGGAGAGGCAACCTCTTGACGATTTTTCCATTGCAACACTGCATATTTGACAAATGGTGTAGCAAGAGAACTTGGATGGTATTGTGTTGAGCCTGGGACACTGTAATAGACCTAAAGTATATTTCCTGACATCTACTACAAGATACCTATATCTGCGTTTATATTAAATTACAATCAAGTAGTACTTAAGATGATGGGAACTGCCTAGCATCACAAACTTATTAACTACACTCAAAATGCAGACGAGTATTCACAGAAATTCAGGAAAAGCAGAAAATTGCAATTGATATCAAATCGAAATTAGACATTGGATTCAAAGAGGGGTTTCGTAAAAATTCATCTCACACATAAGGTAATAATGTTCTCTCATTGCATCTGGAAAATCATACTCTGAGATCCGAAGTAGGAGTCATGAAAAGCTCCTCGATCAAGATTTTGCTCTTCAAGCTTGACCACGTTCGAACTTATTCCATAAGGAGATGACGAATACATTTGTCCATTAACCAATTCATTAAGTCCCATGACTGTGCCATTGTTTGACTGGTTCCACTGGAATGGCATCTTCTGCATTGCAGTTGAATTATTAGGTTGCTGTTGAAGCATAAGAGACTGATCTGGTGAAGGTGACCTCTTATTTTCTGGTGAAGAAGTTTGATCCTCGTTGAGGTTAACCGTCGTTATATCATGAATGCTAGCTCTTCTCTTATCTTTGCCACCAGAGAGCTGCCTGATGAAGTACTTCTGAGCATGACTAGCCACTTGAGTCGGTGTTCTTGTGATCACGAAATTGCGCGATATGTTTCGCCAATCACCTTTTCCATACTTCTTAAGCCCCATCAAGAACAATCTGCAGATAACATCCAATATTTAATTTCAGATCAGAATCATGCAAACAAACTGCAGTCTTTTACAGTACTTTCTTTCTTTCTAAAGTACAAAGTGATATCAAGCAACTACCCACACAACAAATATCCACAAATTTCTTTCTCACTAAGCTATATAACTAACTATGAACGAATTAATCATGAGAAATATTCACATTTACCATAACTAAATTTCAAGAATTGTCTTCAATGAACATAATCCAAGAACTGATAAAAATATCAGAAGAAGCAATAAATAACGACAAGGCCTAAGGAAACTCACTTGTGTTCTTCTTCTGTCCAAGGAACACCCTTCTTCCTTTCTTGCTCGGTGGGCCGGTGAGAAGATAACCTCTTGCATCCGACACCATAAGGCTGCTTAAATCCATCATATCCATTATTACCACTCCCCCATTCTAGTGTAAAAGGAGACGTACTATAACCGGGAATCGGAATTAGTCCTGCCTCTATACTACTTAGATCATCTTCTAGCTCCTTATACTGCCTCATCACATCCAACACTGTTTTTCCAGGCACCATAGCTGCCACTTTATGCCACCTATCAGGTGTGTCCTTATCATAAACTGCTAAAGCATTCTCAAATGCCTTGTTTTCAGCTGCACTCCATTTTGTACCCTTACTATCATCCAACCAACTTGAACTAGAAATATATGAAGAAGTTGGTGATAATATCTCCATCCCCCACTTCATTAAGATTCCAACTTCGCAGAAGCTAATACACTTCTAAAACTATAAACTTATCATGATTTATTTATGTGATGAAGAATGGTTATCAAAGGAGAAGCAAAAAATAAAGGGGGGGGGATGAGGTTGAGGTTTAACAATGGGCTATGGAAGTGTTAAATCAAGAAGCATTTTGGTTACAGGAATCAGAATACACTTTTTACTATTGCCACCACCACCCCTTGAAGAATCTAAAAAATACCAACTTTTCCAATATTAAAAAGAAACCGAAATTAATTCCACAACAAATAATTGAACATGGGCATATAACTAGATCCAATTACACTCTATATAGCCCCACCAAGATCTGAACTTTAACTGGAAACAATGAATACCTCCAGAAAATTTCAAGTCAAGTGGAAAAATAAATATCAATAAAAGTTGCAATCTTTAACTTCAACCTCTTAAAAATCCCCTGCTGGGATTTGGAGAGATTGAAGAGAAAGATAGAGAAGAGCTAAAAGATGCAGCTTATGATTAAAGAAAACTCCAAGTGGGAGGACATATTGATGTGGTGATGATGGTGGCGGTAGTGGTAATCCGAATATGTAAAGTTACTATACTCGCACGTAGAGTAAGAGTTAGATCGAAGAATAGTTGGACAAAAACTATATCGCAAATGGACAATTTGATGTGGTGTGGGGGGAATTGTTTTATGTGTCAATTCTGAATAGAGAGACCACAGTTGGGAGTTTTGGAATGGAACAATATGAAAAGGTTTGTAGTAATTTGGTTTCCTCCCCTTTCTGATTGATGTTAGAGCAATAATAAAGCAAATGCTACTTGAAAAGAATGAATCTTTTTGTGTCCACTGTGCACTAAAACTTTCCTCCTTTTTCTGAATTATAGAGACCCAAACACAAACACAAACAGATCCAAAGAACCAACCAATTTACACACACAAAGAGGAAAAAGGAACCCTTCTTGCTGGTGGGTTATGATTGGATGATGCAATATATAAACCATTTCTTTTTGCTATAAATGATAATCAGACACCCTCTTCTCTGTATTTTTCAACAGAATCAATATAATAATATGCCTTAAAAAAACATTTTCCACTTAATTATTTCACACAGACAAAAAAAAAAGAAGTTTTTTATTACATAAAAGGCTGCCTTCATAAGGTGGCAGGTCACAATAATTCATGCAAGTTCACCTCCAATGGATGCTGCCTAACTGGTCAATGGGACCAGTTGCACACTTGCACACATATTTGTACAACCATAGTTGCAGACCACTAAGTTTATTTTTGAACTTAGCTAATCATATGATTCTGTTTGGTGAAATTTCATTTTTTTTTAATTAATATTTATAAGTATGATGTTCTTGATAATTATGGTGTTTTTCCAGTGTTAGTACTATCTTAATCTTGTTTTTTATTGGAGTATGTTGTTGTCAACAAAGGAATAAGTAAGTTAACCGTATTTATTCATTATTGTCCCTTTTTCAATTAAGTCAACTACCCTTTTGTAGTTAACATGGAGTTTTGAGTCCTTTTTCAACATTTGAACTCTTAACAAACTCATTATTTAATTTCAAGATAGACTGTTTTTTCATTTGTAAATTCGTAAGGCCCATAATTATGGTTCATATTTTTTGAACTATTCAACGTCTTTTGTTATAAGTCACTATTTTATTAGTGAATGTCTATTATATAGTAATAAAATCTGAATAGTAAGTATTCGAGTCTACATCGAATTTAAGTAAAAATTTATTGTCCTACAAAATTTTATTTTATTAAAATTTCTCTAAAGAATTATTATGGTAATCTATATAAAAATATAAAAAAGTGATACAATAAAAATTTGAGCAATGGATATCACCTTATATATGGTGTATCAATTATTCTATAATAAGATTGTACTATTATTTTGTTACGTTCAAGGGTATAATAATTGAGTGCATAAGTGTTGTTTAATCATTATTTAAATTGGGTGCTAAAGCTGCGGTTAGTTGCTTTAGAGGAGGTGCTGTTAACTTTTCTAATAATCCAAAAAGTTTACTTCAATTAATTAAGCCATTAATTAATTGAATTGATAGTGAAAGTAAGTTTTACATACTTTGCTCCACAATACACAACAAAAGTAGTCTGTTCAACAAGGATAAAACAAACATAGGATTATAGTATTGATAAATTACATAGGAGGCCTTGATTGGCTCTCTTTATTATTACAAAAACTGCTTTGAAGCTATAAAACTACACATTGAGTAGTAACAAAGCTTAGGACCACTGCACATTCTACCACCACTATATTAGTTTTATTATCATTCAAAAACAAAATAGTGCATATGAATGATAATTTCACCTAAGATACTATTACAAAAATCTCAATATCATGTGTTTAATAGAGTATGATTCTAGTACATTGCACATGAACTTAGGGAAGACTAATTAAATTGGATAATGTTTTAGTTGTGTCAATCAATTATCAAGTAATCAAGAGATTAGCGGAATAACAACAGGTCTTCGATCAGTTGAGAGATTTGGATATAATTGCTCAGGTATCAAATACTACCTCCGTCCATAAAAGATTGATACATTTTGACTTTTGGTGGTCAATAAAACACAATTTAAAACATAAATATCGCTTATTCTACATCCGTAAAAGTTATAAGAAGTTAATATTTCAAAAATATATATTGAGACGAATCTAACAAGATATCATATGATTATATTATTCCTTATGTTTAATGAGAATTCTTGACCAAACTTCTTAAAGTTTGACTACCAAAAATCGAAATGTATCAATCTTTTAGGGACGAAAGGAGTATAAAATAATACTCGAATTCATCTCCTTAAGTTTATTCAAGTGTTATGAAGTCGGACATTTCAAACATAATTCGGCTTAATATTGGAATTACTGTATTCACTCTCAACTCGCAACAATAGATAATGGTGCATCCCCACCCTAGTGATTAAAATAATAAAGGAGAGAGAAGATGATGTAGAGTATTGAAAGATGAAAAATGAGACCAATGTGCACCAATATACACACTTTAGGGACCATTTCCGCAACATACAGTGCCAATTTTGGAGATCAAAGTGCACCAGACCCTCATTTATCGAGACCATTTTAGCAATTAACTCCCTAAAACACGATATCATTATTGGATTATGTATTGAACATGTCCTTATGCACAAATTTGTTTGTATGTTTTCGAATTTTTTATATGAGCGCATAAAATCATCACTTAATCTATCAATCGGACAATTAGCGTATGAAATCATGATTCTAACTTCCAAACAAACGAACACAGTCACCATTCAACTCATCAAACCAATGTCTTATGCATTAAATGAGGGTAAAATGTCAAGAAAAATTGTTGTGGAAATTGGGAGGGGGAAATATATATATTCCCCCAAAAGTAGTACAGTCCGTCTGGGTAGCCGCCAAAAAAGAAGCAGGTGAAATGTGAGTTGTATGGAGTGGGTCCAGAGCACCATAATGAAGACCCCTCATTGGTTAGAATACATATAATTGCGCAGCTCACATTTCAATGGCCTTTGCCCTTTGGCACTTCTGAAAGATAGGAATAGGATCAGTAGCCATCCATTGCCCTGCCCCAAGGAAAGGAAAAATTCCTTACAATTACTTTCTTCATTTCAATAGTATTTGATTCTATAATCTAAAAATATTTTTTCAATATTAATAATAAAAAAAAGACTATCATTCTATTATAAGTAAATTATTATTGTTTTTATATCTAAATAATTGATTACTTTGATATAAAATTTAAACTCTAAACAACCAATTATAATCCTTCAATCCCTAAATGATTGTACATTTTGACTGTTATGGTCAAATTTTTAGAAATTTGATCAAGACTTTTCATTAACTATAAGAACGAAATAATATAGTCATGTAAGACCTTGCTAAATTCGTCTCAATATTATTTTTGAAATATAACTTTTTTGCATGTAGAGTAAGAGATATTTACGTCTTAAATTATATTTTATTTGTCATGAAAATCAAAATATACCAATCATTTAGAGTTGGAGGGGTAATATGAAAGTTGAGATAGTATATTCCAAGAACAATGGACCCAATCACACTTCTCCTGCTAGGTACACTCCATTCGAGATCATTGTATGAGACCAATGCTCACCTAAATGGAACCCCACTAACCCTTATGGCCACCACTCACCATCCAAATGTGATGCTTGAAAGGTGATCAAATTGGTAAGGTAATTGAGTTTGAAATTGCAAGGTTATGAATTGGTTCTTACACTTTTAGTCGAGCTTGTGACATGAGTCTTGTCTAGTGTAGTTTACTTGACAAGTGTGAGTTGCAAGTTGTTACGTCAGCTCGAAATTTACCTGATAGCTCACTTGGCGAATAGTTGTGGGACCAACATTACAAAAGAGAAGAATAGTGTATGAGTGAATAATGCAGAAATATTTTTTTAGTAAAATTATGGCGAGACCACATTTGAAAGCGGTTCAATCTCAATTGAGTGAAAGCCTCGAGTTGGTCTCCAAGCTTAACATTTCCACAACTCCACTTGTGGGCTAGGTATCTATGTATCAATAAGTTAATAAATAATACTGACATACAATGATTTTTAGTGATGGAAACTCTTGTTATTCTGGTTTATTTGTCTCTAACATTTAACATTGTTATATATATATATATATATATATATATATTTGAAGTTAAAATAACATCACGTTAAATCGCTAAACTACTTAAGTTTTTTAAGTTTGTTTGCTTTGCCGCTCCAATTAATTATTGAGCTCGTTAATATTTGGTCACATTTATTAATATTCATTTCGAATCAATAATTTATAGTTTCAGCGAGATCTTAATTAAGTAAGACTGTTTTAGGACTTGACTCAATTAGACAACACTAGGATAAGTCATAACTCATAAGACCAGATTAATTAGTCACCTTCAGTCAAAATTCCACCAACTCAAATTGTTTACCCTAACCACATGCTTTATCCTAGTGGTTATCGACCCATGCCTCCTCAATGTAGGTCGTGATTTCGAGTTTTGGCGAGGATCCAAATATTTGCTAATGCCTTTGCTCCGTTATAACGTAGATCCAACCTATTAGTCCCTACTCATTCGTTGTATGATATAGACTGGCTTAAAAAAATAGACTACCATTTACAACTCACATGAAGGGTAAAAATTTGGGAATGCCAACATTTTTCAAAAACATGAATATTTATTATTTAGATAATACTTATTGTATTAATTAGTTGATTTTTCAAAAAACAATGCACCAGTATATTTAAATACTCCCTCCGTCCCTAAAAGATTGTCACATTTTGACTTTTGGTGGTGTACAAAACACGATTTAAAACATAAATATCTATTATTCTACATGCGAAAAAATTATAAAAAGTTAATATTTCAAAAATATATATTAAGACGAATCTAACAAGGTCCCACAAGACTATGTTATTTCTTATCGTTTAATGAGAATTTATGATCAAATTTTGTAATGTTTGACTAACAAAAGTCAAAATGTGACAATATTTTAGGGACGGAGGGAGTAATTTTTTATATTTATAATTTCGTGATGTCTATTGTGATACTCCTAAATGAACTAGACACACAATATTTAGACTTAATGTATTAGTAAACATATGTCATATCATATATCTCATTATATAACACAGTAACACACCTTAATCTATCTTAACAATCTTTTGCTATTAATAAACCTATGAGGCTATGACTACAAAAATGGAGAACTAAAGATGTACAATGAACAAAAACAACTATTGAAATTTGAAACTTAAAATCTGAGTTCTTATACAGACATCCAAGCAATACTCAAATAATACTCCCTCCGTCCCTAAAAGATTGTCACATTTTGACTTTTGTGGTCAATTACAACAAAATTTGATCACGAATTCTCACTAAACGAAAAGAAATAATATAGTCTTGTGGGACCTCGTTAGATTCGTCTCAATATATATTTTTGAAATATCAACTTATTATAATTTTTTTGCATTTAGAATAAGAGATATTTGTATTTTAAATCGTGTTTTATTGACCACCAAAAGTCAAATGTGACAATCATTTAGGGACGGAGGGAGTATTTTTGTAGGAGTGAAAGTACTATTTTATCCCTTTATAAGTGTAATATTTGAAAAAGTTTCACTCAAAACCAAACTGATACTTTGTTTGCTCTTAAAATGTACAAAAACAAATGGGCCTAGTTGGCTTGTTTGATATAGCCCAACAAGGACTCATCGTGGGCTCTTGGCAGCCTGGAGGCCAACTGAATCACCTCCTAACAGGCCAGCCCATTTAGCATGTTTCAAGTAGTCTTGTACCGTTGTACGCTTCTATAATTTGTGTTATTTTTCGATATGATTAAAGTAGTACTCCATTACATAAATTGATGAGTATATGAGTAACTACACCAAAAGAAAGTTCATAAAACTAAAAGGTATTTGTACAATTGACAATTAAAAGGAAAGTTCTCATTTAGTAGAGTTACAAAACGTAAAGTTAATTTTCAATTAATTAAAAATTTACTTTATACAATTTTCTGAGTTCATAAACCTAATAGTTGCGCAAGATTAACATCGCCAATGTAAGTTCATATATATTATGTAAGCACATATTTATTGAATCCGCCTAACTCTCAGAGTGGTGTTTATGGATGATTTGTGTTATTTGAGCATTGAGATTAACGTATATCATAATCTATTTGTTCCTAATGTTTTACAGATTATAAATCTACCTACTAATTGCATCTTACTACATTTTTATACATTAAATTAAATTCACAAAATTTAGAGATAGATAGTTGTAAGTTGATTATTAAAAGCGAAAAACCATGCTTTCATACTTCTTTTAGAAAAATATAATTTTAATTATTTGAGAGTCAAAGATTTACTTAATATAGTTTCAAAGTTCATGAACCTAGCCAAAGATTAACAAGCGTTGATCGCATTCATGTATGTATACTAGGTTGCCACCATTTCTCATTGTTTTTTCTATTTAGTTATTTTATGTTTACCTGACTGGCTGACTTTGTTAAAACAATCTCTTGAGCAGATGTATAATGCTAGCATTTTATCCAAATTTTAATTTTACTTTGTATCATTTGTTTATCTGTTTATATTATTTTTATCTAACTTCATTAAACAAACACTGGAGAAGAAATATCAACTTAGTGACTCCTTCATTTTATTAATTTGTTATATTTGATAATATGCTTAATAAATTTTTTGATCTACTAGGACAATTTTGTTCGTTTAGCATACACTTAATCTTAACAAGGGAATTAAACTTTGAATTTTATGAATTTGTAAATTTAAAATACATATATATATTAAGGCGTATAATATTAGGTGAATATTTTATACATATTGTAAGATAATTTTTATTACACAATACTATTAAAATCATAGTTCGCATAAAAATAAATTTATGTTGCGTGTACAAGCTTATTAATTTTGACCATTGAAAATAAATCTTAACAATAATCTTGAAATGATTTGGTACTATTTTCATTGAATCTCATTCTCCAATAAGTGCTGCTTTCTAACGATGATCGTTACAAAAAAAAACGTATGATAGGACACACTATAAAGTTATTAACCTTGAGAAAAAGAATTAAAGTCACTAAAATGAACAAAAAAAAACTTCCAGCCGGTACAACAAAATACAGCTAGATCAGTATAGCCCAACAAGGCCTCACTGTGACAGCCTGACAGGAATTAAGCTCTTAATGGGCCAGCCCAACGATATAAAACATGTCTAATTTTGGCAATTTGTGTAACCAGTAACCACGTCGTTATTTCTCTGCGTGGAATGTAATAACGGATTTGTTTAGGTTCGCTATTGCTCACTCGAACAGACACTTCTTTTTTTTTTTCTAAATAATGTATGTATAAAGGAAATTAGTGTAAACATTAGCATTTAAAATTATATTTGAATATATTTAAGTGTTTTAAACAGGCACTTTGAAAGTTAATAATTTCGAACAAAAAATTTCATACACTTAGATCCGCAATGGCGAAATGCAAGTTGTAATATAATCTATTTGCCCCTAATATTTTACAGAGGAGAGATTTACTTAGTAATTACATCGTGCAACTTTTTTTTATACATTGCATTGAATGTGTAAGGATAGGAAAAGAAAATCCACAAAATTTAGAGATAGGTAGTTGTAAAGTTGATTATTAAAAACGAAAATCGAGCATTTCATACTTCTTTAAGAAAAATATAATTCTAATTATTGAGAACTAAAGATTTACTTAATACAGTTTTTAAGTCCATAAACTTAGTCGGAGATCAACAAGCACCGATGCATTTTTGAATACTAGGTAACCACATTTTTTCAATGTCTTTCATATTTGGTTATTTTATGTTTTCCTGACTTCGTTAAAACAGTCTCTTGAGAATATTAGTGCTTTTTACAAAGTTTAATTTTTCTAGTTTGTTATATTTCGTAATTCGATTAGTTTTTAGAGTTTGCTAAAATTAGGATGAATTTGTTAGTTTAGCACTCAAATAATGAAAGAGGTTGTCTAATTTTGAATTTTGAAAATTAACTTTTTAAATTTAAAATTTACGTCTTGTGTTGTAGGATATTAGGTGAACTTTACAAAAATGAGCGTACAAAATATCCAGTCGGTCCAAGAAAATACAGCTAGAGGACTCATTGTGGCAGGAATTAAGGAGAAATTAGGCTAATTACCACACATTTTACTTTAATATTAATTTTCACCATTACATAAATTTTTTTAGCTATACTATCATCCTTCCTTAAAAAATATCAAATTTGTTCCTATTTTCTTCTTTACCAACCAAACCATATCTTTTTCATCAACTTTCAATCACCACCACCCTCTCCTCCACCATCATCACCAGCCTCTCTTCCACCACCATCACCAATCAACCTTCAACAAACAAAACCATCATCTTTCTTCTTCACCAACCACCACCCACTTTAATTCGAAAAATCATTACATCTCTTTTTCACCAACCACCACCTATCTTCTTGAAACACACAAAACCACCACCACCACCACCATTCACCCACCCACCCCCTTCCTTCCCGATGTTGGCTCACCCACCCCCCTTTATTCCCGATTTCAAACTCCCCACCCCCCTCCATTCCCGATTTCAACCTCCCCACCCCCTCCTCGTTCCGATTTTGAACCCGCCACCCTCTCTCCTTGGGCAATTTTGAGCCCTCACCGCGTCATTGTTCGATTTTAATCCTCCACTTCTCCTTGTTGGTGATGATTGTTTAGATTTGAAGAAGAAATGAGGAAGAGGACGACTTGGTGGCGGTATGTTGGTGATTTTATGATTTGAAATGAGTTGGTGGAGGTTGATGGAAAGGGTTGGTGGTCGAGGAGAAGGTGGTGGTGGTGGTTGAAGATTTGTTGTAGAAGAAAAGAAGTTGATGAAAAAGGAAGAAGGGGCAAATCAGACTTTTTACATAGGAGGAATGTTAGTTTAACTAAAAAAGTTTAAGTGGTGATAAAGATTAATAATAAGGTCAAATGTGTGGTATTTTGTCAAAATCCACGGAATTAAGCTCCTAACAGGCCAGCCCAACGAAATAAAACCACATCCTTATTTTCTATGTGTGGAATGCAATATTTTACAGAGGAGATATTTAGTTAGTAATTACAACATGCAACTTTGTTTTTATATATTGCATCAAACGTGGAAGGACCGGGAAAGAAAATTCACAAAATTTAGAGATAGAAATTGTAAAGTTGAATATTAAAAGCGAAAACCACCATTTCATAATTCTTTAAGAAAAATATATTTAATTATTCGAGAGTTAAAGATTTACTTAATACAGTTTATGAGTCCATAAATCTAGCCGGAGATCAACAAGCGCTGGTTGCATCGTAAATACTAGGTAACCACATTTTTTCATCGTCTTTTATATTTGGTTATTTTATGTTTACCTGACTTCGTTAAAACAGTCTCTTAAGAAGATGTATAATGTTATTGTCTTTTCTAGAGTTTAATTTTTTTTAGTTGATATATTTGATAGTTTACCCTTAGTTTTTAGAATATGTTATAATTAGGATGAATATGTTAGTTTAGCACTCAGTCAATCACAAAGAGATTGTGTAATTTTGAATTTTGATAATTAACTTTTTTAATTTGAGGTTCACGCCTTATGTTGTACGATATTTGGTGGACTTTTACAAAAAAAAAAATTAGTTGTCTTATTGTATTGTACTACTAACACGACAGTTTAGATTATAATCAGATTTATGTGTTTCAATTAAAGGTAGACATATTGTTAAGTCTAGCTATTGGAAATCAACAAAAACAATGTTTTGAAATTGTAATTTGTGCCCCTTTTGCAGCACTTTCTAGAGTTTTTAGGTAGGCATATTTTTATACATTGAATTAAATATGCAATAGTGCAAGTATGGGGGAAAGAGAGTCGACAAAATCTAGAGACATATACTTGTAAAATCATAATTAAAATGAAAAAATATTTCACACTTGTGAAAAAAAAAATTAATTCTAATTATTCGATAATTAAAGATTTACTTATTATAGTTCCCTAGTCCGTAAATCTAATAGTTACTGACATCAACAAGCGTCGACCCAATTCATCTATGCTAGATAAACTTTTTTTTCCACTATTTGCTCTATTTCTTTATTTTATTTTTACCTAACTTCATTAAATAAACTATCGAGAAGATGTATCATTTTAGTGAAATTAACTTTTTTATATTTGATAATGCTTACTAAAACTTTAGATCTACTATAATTATGACCAATTTGTTCGTTTAGCATACATTTAACCCTAAAAAAGAGAATTCAGCTTTGAATTTTATTAATTGAATTTGTAAATTCAAAATTCATATATATGAAGGCGTATAATATTAGACGAATATTTTATACATAAGAGAATTTTTATTACATTATATTATTAAAATGACAGTTTACATCAAAAGCAAGTTTATATGTATCAATTAAGGAAGTACAATCTTAATTAATTTTAGCCATTGAAAATAAATCTTAACAATAGTTTTGAAATGATTACGTACTATTTTAATTGAATCCCATTCTCCAACAAGTGATGTGTATTATTTTGGTATGTTTTGTTTATTTGATAGTTTTTACTATTCACTTTAATTGATTTTTTCTATTATTGGAGGCGTTAATCTGTTTCAAAAGAGCTAGGTTGAGTGAGTAGCTCTGTTCAGATGTCATCGAAGGATGAGTGCTACAAAAAAATGTATGATATAGCATATCGTTATATATTTAATCTTAAGAAAAAGAATTAAAGACACTAAAATGAACAAAGAAAAACTTCGGGTAATTTGCACCATACCCCCTTATAAAGTTTAAAATGTGTATCATATTTCCTTGTAAACTTAAATAGGCACAACACCCCCTTGTAAACTTCAAAATGTTGCGCTCTCTACCTCCTTAGTGTTAAGTTTGGTGTTAAATAAGCAAGTGAGGTACGATACACATTTCGAAGTTTATAAAAGGGCATGGTGCAAATTACCCGAAAACTTCCAGCCAGTCCAATAAAATACAGCTAGGTCAGTATAGCCCAACAGGGGACTCACTTTGGCAGCCTGGGAGGAGTTAGGCTCTTAACGGGCCAGCCCAACATAATAAAACTTGCCCAATTGGGTTATCTTAAGTGATCTTATAAGATTTGTGTAATTTCTTGTAGGCTGTGTAACCTGCTTTGAGAAGTACTAGTCATTTGCACATGCATATAAACTAATGATAATAAAAAGTAGTTAAAAATTACATTAAAAATATAAAAAGACAATCAATTAAAACTATATAATTGATTGGTTGATAATTTCATAATTAACCATTACATTAAAAATGTAAATTTATATTTTCAATTAATTATGCTAAAAAAATAAACGTTTATAAACAAAAAAAATTAGAGAACGTTAAATGTGAAATGAGAAGGAGATTACTTCTAGTAATTGCATCATCCAACTTTTTTTTATGTACATTGCATTAAATGTGAAATGAGAAGGAAAGAAAATCCACAAAATTTAGAGATAGGTAGAGCGGAAAACCATCATTTCATACTTCTTAAATATATATATATATAATTCTAAGAGTTAAAGATTTACTTAATATAGTTTATGAGTTCTTAAACCTAGCCGGAGATTAACAAGCGCCGCTCGCATTCATGTATACTAGGTAACCACCTTTTTTCATCGTCTTTCCTATTTGATTATTTTATGTTTATCTAGCTTCATTAAAACAGTCTCTTGAGAAGATGTATAATGGTAACATTTTTTTCAAAGTTCAAGTTTGTTAGTTTGTTATATTTATTCACGGTTAGTTTTTAGAATATGCTAGAATTAGAGACGAAATTGTTAGTTTGATTAATCACACATAGATTGTCTAATTTTGATAATTAACTTTTCAAATTTGAATTCACTTTTTTGTACGATATTTGGTGGATTGTTATTCAAAATTCAGTTCATTATAACTTTCGGGTTAGGTGTGTCTGATCTAGCAATTATGAAATGGGTGAGCACGATGAAAACGTGAGAGTATAAAGCATCTTCGGAAGATGTATAATGATTTATGAGTTCAATTCATCAAATCTGATAGCTAATCCAATCTAGGTTGCAAGATATTCATATAATTATTTAATAGATTGATTACTTGATTGCATAAAAGGTATTCATGAAATTGTTTCAACAAAATTTAATTCCCCCATCCCTCAAG
This sequence comes from Echium plantagineum, assembly GCA_003412495.2. NCBI lineage: Eukaryota > Viridiplantae > Streptophyta > Magnoliopsida > Boraginales > Boraginaceae > Echium > Echium plantagineum. Next base: position 31,633,305 of record CM016564.1, read on the forward strand.
ACATCAATAATGGTTCAAATAACGTTTTCCCCTTCCCAAATTCTAATTACACTCTTTTTACCAGTTAAATTTCGAAAATTTTGATTATGAATTTTCATTAACTGATAAGAAATAATATAGTCTTCAGTTATATTGTTAGATTCATTTCAATATATATTTTTGAAATATCATTTTCTATAGTTTTTCTCAATGTCGGGTACGAGATATTTACATTTTAAATTGTATCTCGGTGATCGTGAAAATTGAAAGAGGAATAAGAAATCGGTGAAATCTGCTTCACTAGTACTCCAAATGCTTTGATCATCTTTGAACTTTTGACAGGTTGACAGAAGACTTGCCCACCAATTGGGTGGACTTCATTGAAGATGATGGACATCGAGGGGTGGTTCCCGTAGGGAGGCGCTTCCAGGCTGATCTTCCCGATCTAATACTTGATTATAAAGAGGAAAACAAGAAAAAATATGAGTCAGAGTCTTCTAAATGGCTAGGTACCAAAGTCTGGGAGCCAAAGTTGATCACACCAATTGATGAAGAAGATGAAGGTGTTGGCAAGGGGCGGCCTACGAGGTGCCCCTGCGAATTATCAGGCAATGTTGAGTGTGTGAAAATGCATATAACAATTAAAAGAATAAAACTAAAATTTGAATTAGGCTTTGCATTTTTGGCATGGCATTTTGATAAGATGGGAGAAGAGGTTTCCAAGTTATGGGCACTTGAAGAACAAAAGAAGTTTGAGTCCATTGTGAAAATGAACTACTGCCCACCAAAAGGTACAGGGTTCTTGAAGCCTGCTTTGGAATCTTTTCCTTCAAGAAGCTTGAAGAGCATTGTTAGCTACTATTTCAATGTCTACCTTCTGAGGAGGATTAGCAAGGAGAGTAGGATGAGATGCAAGATTATCGATACCGACAAGGAGGAGGAGGAGGAGGAGGAGGAGGAAGATGAAGTTGGATCAAAGAGTTCAAGAAAAAAATGTAAAGTTAGTGTTGCAAAATCTCATGGTGATAGAGTTGGGAAGACAAGATTCTTGGGTAGGAGAAGGTGATATGATATCTATTGACATTAGAAAGTGAGCTTTCTTGATAGTATACTTTCAAGATTATATCTTCATATGGATTCAAGATGTAGGATTTATATATGTGTTTGAAAAACTTAATATTTGAGTTTCTCTTGTCATTTAACATGATAATTGAGGTGTATCAATATGATTATGCTATTGATATTGATTATATAGGTTGTGCTTGGTATGTGTGAGTTTAATGCAATGAAATGTGTTTTGATTTCCTTACTAAGTTTGGATGTCAATAAAATATTTTCTAGTCATTTTTTCATTCTTAATCCATTAGCACATCCATGGCTTAAAATTATTAAAATATTGTTTTGGTAATTGTTTATGGTTGATTTTTTTATGGTCCATGTTAAGGTTGGGATAATCGTAACTCGTAATTTTTGTGATGATTTTCCATTAGCTATTAGGGAGACGAATATGTTAGAAATAATTATAAGAAAATTGTCCACACAAATACTTGTAGTCGATCTCACTAATTAGATGCAACAAGTGCACACACAAATGACAAGGAAGAAATGAACCAAATGATCATGAGATGATTTAGTATGAAATTCTGTAGTTGTATAGTTTTAATCATGTAGAAAGACATAACAAAGATGTTGCCAATTTAGATTTTGAAGATTAGTTAGGTTTTGTATATTTTTTGACTTAATGGATTAGTTGTGATCACTAAAAAAATTTTGTGAGTGAAGTTTCTATAAATTTACTTTATATGTTTGTGCTCAATCTAGTCTATGCGAATTCATTTATCATATTTATAGTTTATATTTTTTTGATTAATTTTTACATCATCTTATAATGATTAAATATACTTTGTGAATTACAAACATACATGTACTTAATTAGAATCTATTGCTTTTATCTTTACTGTGTACCATTTTTCAACTTCAGCATAATAATAATGATAAAATAGTTAGCTTTGGACAAAACTCAATTAATAAAGAATAAGAATTTTAAGTACTTGTAGTATAGCATTTTCATAATTTTCACAATGATAAAACAGTGTTGGTTAAGGACTTAAGGTACTTAACAAACATAAATAATAACGATGATAATAAAATTGATATAATTCAAGTAACTTATTCAACTCCGATCAGAAACAATTTTAATCATTTTTTTTTACTTATAACTGCCCGAAATAAATGATTTATTTCTTCAATTCAATATTTATTCTTGGTATGAAATTTATGTCTCAAATCATTCTAACTCTATTATCTTAATTAGTGACACATATATTATAGTTATACAATATTTGTTTGTACAATGGGCCATATACTTTCTAGATGAAGAAATTGGAATAGCAATTGACAATATTTGAAAATTGGAAAAGCAATATGCTAAACACATTTTGTTTGAATTAAGTCAATTTATACTCACTTATAAAATGTAAAAACTATACAAATACAACTGAGCAACTGGATTTCATACACTTACTGAAATTCAAAACATTTGGCGGGTTATTACCAAATCCGGATTTCAATTTCCCGCGCAAAGCCCAAATTTCACGTAACCACGTCAGTCAGCCCAATTCATATAAAACCCCTTCCCTCCATTTCTCCCCTCATTTCTCCTCTCCTCCAAACCCTACCCCCCTTTTGTCCCAAATCAATTGTCACATTTCTCAACAAATTCCCCTCTCAAAATGCTTGAACTACGCTTAGTACAAGGAAGTCTCCTGAAGAAGGTTTTGGAATCCATTAAGGACTTGGTCAACGATGCCAATTTTGACTGCTCCTCTACTGGCTTCGCCTTGCAGGCTATGGACAGCAGCCACGTGGCACTGGTAGCTCTGCTCCTCCGAGCGGAGGGGTTTGAGCATTATCGGTGTGATCGTAATATGTCGATGGGGATGAATCTGGGTAATATGGCGAAGATGTTGAAGTGCGCTGGGAATGATGATATTATCACGCTTAAAGCGGATGATGGAAGTGATACTGTTACTTTCATGTTTGAAAGCCCTAGTGAGTTTCATTTTGTTGTTTTATTTAATTAATTTAGTTGATTTATTTTACTAAAATTTGTTATTTCAGTATTTGTATGTTGATTGAATTTATCAATTTCGTTAACTCGTGATGTTGAAGGTCTGATTAACTTGTTTTCATTAATTAGTTTAGATAATTTATGATACTGAAGTTTGCGCTTCTAATATTTATATGTTATTCTTAGTTTTTGAAATGTTCCAAGTGTGGGTTTATATTTGGTGAAAATCTGTCATTTGAAATGTTACGTGCTCTTTGGTTGACTATTATATACTTCTTGGTTTTGGAAATGTTACATGCTCTATAATTTACTGTTGTTACTATGTTTATACCCCTTTCATGGTAAAAAATTGTTTATATTCGAATTTTCACAGTTAACTTCTTGTAATTTTGAATATAATATTTGGTTAAAATCTATCATATGTTGGTATGTTGAACTTAGTATACAATTACATGATAATTTGTTTAGTGCCGAAGTAGTTTATTGTCTGTCATATATTGCATGTTTTTCAGTTTTGTTATAATGAATTTTTGTGGCATAGCGTTATTGTTATATGAAATGAATTTGTTATAATATAATTGATTAGGCATTCTTAAATTGTATGTTCGGTAAAGTAACAATCAATAGAAACCGTTGCTTTTGTGGAAAAGATTGAAAGAATTTAGTATTGATGCGGTATTATGTTGTCAATATATATGCAGTAGTTATGCATATTGTATTAGATCTGGAATAACTTGTTTGATTAGCTTGCGGAACTTTTATGTTTTGATGTTGATGTCTTGTTTACCTGAATTGATTTCCCTTTGCAGCTCAAGACAAGATTGCAGACTTCGAAATGAAGCTTATGGACATTGACAGTGAGCATCTTGGGATCCCAGAAGCAGAATATCATGCTATTGTAAGGATGCCTTCAGCAGAATTTGCTAGAATTTGTAAAGATCTGAGCAGTATTGGTGATACAGGTACCTTTATTGCTTAATTTAACTGATGAAGTTGGTGATCTGTTGAACCTTAAAACTATATCATGTACCAGCTTTTGTTGAATTATACTATTTTGGTTAATTTGCAGTTGTGATATCTGTTACCAAGGAAGGAGTGAAGTTCTCTACTAGAGGAGACATTGGGGCTGCAAACATTGTTTGCCGGCAAAACACAACTGTTGATAAGGTACTTGTGTGACTAATTGGGAGAAATTTGACCTAGTGTCTTAGGACTTAGCAACCCAAACATATATTTGAATAGAGATGTCATATTTATATAGTTGAACCCCCCTTAGGGTGTAAGGGTTTATTTTGGTTTGTTGTTTCATAGTATTTTGTCATGATCTGTGCTAACGCCTTGTTTCTATTGGTTTGTTTATTGCTCAACAGCCTGAGGATTCAACAATTATAGAGATGAATGAGCCTGTTTCATTAACTTTTGCTCTGAGATACCTGAACTCCTTCACCAAAGCTACCCCTCTGTCTGGTACTGTTACCATAAGCTTGTCTTCGGAGCTTCCTGTGGTCGTGGAGTACAAGATTGCTGAGATGGGCTACATAAGGTTCTATTTGGCCCCTAAGATTGAAGATGATGATGAAGGGACCCAAGCATGAGCCTTGTTGGGAAAGGTTGTAACACTTTCCTGGTACAGGTGACTGGTTTGTTTACATGCTCCGAAGATTCCTCGTGGAACCTGTTCTGAAGATCCATTAACTTCGATTTGTCAACCTTTCAACTCTTTCGTGTTAATTAGTACTCTGTATTGACTTTGGATTTAACATGTCATGTTAAAATTCGAAATGTAGGCAGATTTGTACGGTTATTGACTTCCGTGTTATGAATCAACCACTGTATGCTTGTTACGCATTCAAGTAGTCGATGGGGCATTCTAAAAGGCCTTGGTAGATGATAATCATGATATTCCCAATTTAATGTTGATCAAGTCTACCCGTTAAGTACTACAAGTAAAGCCCCTTCTAAGATACGATGTGGGAATGTAATGTTTTAGAGATAATTTATAAGCAGGCTTTATTGATATAATTTTACGGCACTGAGAAGATATATAGGTTTTGTAATGTTAGTGGGTTGATTTACCAGTGAAAAGATTCGGTGCATCAATACTTCCATGCATCAGGTGCATCAGGTACCCATTTAAAGGTTTCACGTGGGTACTGTACCCACTTGAAACTTTATCATTGGTACTTGTACCCAAATTGTACTATAACAATGGTACAATACCACATATTTATCAATCCAAAATAAATATGTGGTATTGTACCATTGTTAAAGTACAATTTGGATACAAGTACCAATGATGAAGTTTCAAGTGGGTACAGTACCCACGTAAAACCTTTAAATGGGTACCTGATGCACCGGGTGCACCGAATTATTGATGCACCGAAACCGGACTCGATTTACCATCCATTGAAATCACGTTAAACAATTGTAGATCATTTTTTTTCGTCGAGCAATAAATTGTTGAGTTGGACGACATTTTTTTAATTTTACTCCTTCCGTCCCTAATGATTGGTATTTGACTTTTGTGGTCAAATTTTAAAATTTTGTTCAAGAATTCTCATTAAACGATAAAAAATAATGTAGTCATAATATATTCTTGACATATCAACTTTTTATAATTTTTCGCACGTAAAATAATAGATACTTACGTTTTAAATCGTGTTTTGTTCACCAAAAAAGTCAAAATGTAACAATCATTTAGGTATGAAGGGAGTATTATATTTGATGTGGCAATGTAATCTTTTGGAGATAATTAGCTTTTTAGTCGAATGCCCTTGAAATATCGTTATCATGTATGTGATCTCTGAACTATTGGTTAAATTGGGGACAAATGTGTACCTGCTACCAATTTGCAGGGATCATTTATGCGTCCGTGTTACTGGATAAAAGTGTAACCGTGACCCATTTACCGAGACCAAATGAGCAACTCCTTAAGCTAGATGATTATAAAGAAAATGAAAACAAATCATGAAACTCCTTCTTAAGCTAGATGATTATAAATAACATGAAAACAAATCATATGAAAAACTTAATTCAGGATAATGATTTTTACATTACCTTTTCCTATAATTTTCATCCAATTTCACACTAACTATATATCAATATCAATATCAATCATTTAAATATAAAAATCATTAATAAAAAATTCATCCATATTTAAAATATAGTACTCCCTCCATCTCTTTTTGATGGAATCATTTACTTTTTTACGGTCTCCGAGACACGACTTAAAACGTAAGTATTTTTAATTTTACATATGTAAAAATTATAAGAACTTGATATTTTAAAAATATATATCGAGACGAATCTAACAAGATTCAATATGACTATATTATTTATTATCGGCTAATGAGAATTTACGGTCAAAATATCCAAAATTTAACTCAAAAAGTCAAAATGCCTCCATCATTTAGAGATGATGGGAGTAGTAACATTATTTCAATTTGCCATTTCATAATTTTGTTAATACTCCCATAAACCCCAAATCTGAATTCCAAAAACCCATCTCAGTCTCCCTCACAGCTCGGCCGCAGTTTCCTCTCCCCCCGCCTGAATCCCCCTCACTCACCCCCACCCCACCACCCCACCCACCCACTACCACCACCACCACCCCACAAATGGCAAGTATTATTTCAAGCAGAGTAGCATCAACCAACAACCCTTCAAATTTCTTGAAACTCTCAATCAACTTCTTCAGAAACTTCAACACTTCAGCTCCAACACCACCATCTTCCGATGGAGCCATCAAGAAGTCTAGAAGGAAGAAGAAGAAGAATTTGATTGAGGTGGCTCAGTTTTTGCCCAATTGGGGTATTGGTTACCATATGGCCAAAACCCATTGGGAAAGTATCTCTTATGAAATCACCAAAATCAACCTCTATAAGGTACCCTCTCCATTTTCAGAAAATGGGTACTTTTTGGTGCTTGGGTTTATAGTGTTTTTGTATATATTTTTTAACAATATTTGGTGGTGAATCTAATTAAAGATAGGATTTTCAATGTATTATAGTAATAATATGATAATTTTGATACAAGTTAGATTATATGTCTCTTATGAAATCACCAGAAATCAAGAATCAGTCTTTACGAGGTACTCTTTATTTTAAGAAAATGGTACTTTTCAATTTTGGTGTTTGGGTTTTTAATGTCTTTTTTATATGTTTCATAATATTTGGTATTGAGTATATGAATATATGAATTTATGATAATTTTTTACTCAGATTAGAGTTTTATGTGTCAATGAATTTTGTTGATTTTGAGATTGATGTGTGTGCAATTGTACGTGTGTATCTGTTTTTATTAATATACCCATTGATGTATAGGTGTTCTGGGTTTATTGAGGGTTCTTGTTTGGTTGTGTTGTAGGATGGTCGACATGGGAAAGCATGGGGGATTGCTCACAAGGATGGTGAGTTTTGATTCCTTTCGTTTCTTGGTATGTTAACTAAGTTAGAGGAATGTTTTAATTTTCCGAAGAAGTTCAGTGATAATTGTATAATTGATCACATCAATGTCTGTCTATCATTGCAATAAGAAAACTATCTTAGGCTGTTTAGCTTTGTGATTTAAAGTATTGGAGTTAATGATCAGAGAGCTAGAATTTCACCCCTTAATCTTAACTGAACGAAGTATATTGTTTGTGTTTTCATGATGAGTTTGAAAATGTGATTGGTGAAAAGTTTGGCAACGTATATAGAGTGTGTGTTTGGTTTTCTATGAGTTTGAGTAAAAGCTAAAGTCCATGCTTTAAACACATAATTTTGTATAAGCTCTAAAGTAAGCTTAGCCAACACCATCTTAATCATACTCGCATATGTTTCAGAATATGCTAACTGCTCAGCTTGGCTCATTGTGCTAAAGTGTTCAATAGTAAACTTAATGACACCCCAGGCTCCATTTAGTTTCATTATCTGAACTTTAAAACATCTGCATTTCTGGTTAGATAGAATTTAGCTAACCTACTTATTTCATCTTGTTGGGGGTAAAGCGGAGTTATGGCTAGTCAGACTAATTATATCTTGCTAGCAATTAATAATAAAGGAAATAGTATTAAGACGCCACATATGTCATGAATTTGAAAAGTATGCCCATCATGCGTGATTGTGAATACAGGAAAAGCTTGGAATTTTATCAGCAACTCACATTTTACTGTCGTAAGAAGCCAACAATATGTTCATCTCATTGATTGAGTTATTTCCTGTTCTCTTAGAATAATGCAGTCAGTAGCATTTGACACTAACTAGAAGATGAAGAAGGGTCATGGTTGATCGCAAAAAATAAATAAATTCAGAAGGCAATAACGCAGGACTACGTGTTTACTGTTGAGTAGATAAGCATGTTGATTCTGGCAGAATCTTATACAACCTCTATTCCTCCAGTTTGTTATGATAGCTATCTTATGTTTCGTTGTAGTCGTTTTCATCAGAATTCTTATATTTCAATTAGCAATTGATGTACCAAGAGTTCCTGGTGGTGGCAATACTGATGAGAGTAGCTTAATGCAGGTGTGCCAATTGTAGATGCACCCAAGAAAATAAGTGGAGTGCATAAGCGTTGCTGGAGGTATCTTCAGAACTCCAAGAAAGCGGAAGAAAGTGCCCTCCCTTCACCAGTCCCCGAAGCTCAATCTGCCTGAAGCCAGTTCTAAATTCTTTAACTACCAGGCGCTTTCAAAAAAGATCATGCTCCATCTCATTGGGAACTTAAATATGTCGATGCTTACTTGTAGCAGCTTAGTATTGCTGCCTGTCATGAATATTCAACATCTAATTTTCAGTTTTTTTTTCAATCTTATCTTCTTGGTGAATTTTCCAGATGTGAGATTTAGTTCCAGGCCATTGACTTTCTTGAATGTCAGAAATTCAGAATACATCTTTTTTGGGATTCATATAGAATAAATCTTATGAGCGTGAGCATCCGTTTAATTGTATAGCCTAGTGGGAAAATGTTCACAAGGTCATGGGTTCGAAGCTCATCTCATCATTAATTTATTCAATATGGTTTTTTGGTAAAACTGGTAGGTTGTTTTAATCTAACCTTACTAATATAATCTCACAGGGACTCATAAACCAGAAATCAAATTGTTTTTGCATCAACAAATTAAATTTTGATGAAATTTATAATTACTAAAT
>CM016564.1:31642584-31799518 GCA_003412495.2 Echium plantagineum
CCTGACCAGGAAAATGTTACAACCACCTTTCCCAACAAGGCTCAAGCTTGGGGTCCCTTCATCATCATCTTCAATCTTAGGGGCCAAATAGAACCTTATGTAGCCCATCTCAGCAATCTTGTACTCCACGACCACAGGAAGCTCCGAAGACAAGCGTATGGTACAGTACCAGACAGAGGGGTAGCTTTGGTGAAGGAGTTCAGGTATCTCAGAGCAAAAGTTAATGAAACAGGCTCATTCATCTCTATAATTGTTGAATCCTCAGGCTGTTGAGCAATAAACAAACCAATAGAAACAAGGCGTTAGCACAGATCATGACAAAATACTATGAAACAACAAACCAAAATAAGCCCTAACACCCTAAGTGGGTTCGACTATAAAATATGACATCTCTATTCAAATATATGTTTGGGTAATCTCTTTTGCTAAGTCCTAAGACACTAGGTCAAATTTCTCCCAATTAGTCACACAAGTACCTTATCGACAGTTGTGTTTTGCCGGCAAACAATGTTTGCAGCCCCAATGTCTCCTCTAGTAGAGAACTTCACTCCTTCCTTGGTAACAGATATCACGACTGCAAATTAACCAAAATAGTATAATTCAACAAAAGCTGGTACATGATATAGTTTTAAGGTTCAACAGATCACCAACTTCATCAGTTAAATTAAGCAATAAAGGTACCTGTATCACCAATACTGCTCAGATCTTTACAAATTCTAGCAAATTCTGCTGAAGGCATCCTTACAATAGCATGATATTCTGCTTCTGGGATCCCAAGATGCTCACTGTCAATGTCCATAAGCTTCATTTCGAAGTCTGCAATCTTGTCTTGAGCTGCAAAGGGAAATCAATTCAGGTAAACAAGACATCAACATCAATACATAAAAGTTCCGCAAGCTAATCAAACAAGTTATTCCAGATCTAATACAATATGCATAACTACTGCATATATATTGACAACATAATACCGCATCAATACTAAATTCTTTCAATCTTTCCACAAAAGCAATAGCCTCAACAAAGTTTACGCTGGTCAAGACTTCACACCAAGGAGGACTTTATTTTATCATCCGGTTTCTATTGATTGTTACTTTACCGAACATACAATTTAAGAATGCCTAATCAATTATATTATAACAAATTCATTTCATATAACAATAACACTATGCCACAAAAATTCATTATAACAAAACTGAAAAACATGCAATATATGACAGACAATAAACTACTTCGGCACTAAACAAATTATCATGTAATTGTATACTAAGTTCAACATACCAACATATGATAGATTTTAACCAAATATTATATTCAAAACAATAAGTTAACTGAAAATTCGAATATAAACAATTTTTTACCATGAAAGGGGTATAAACATAGTAACAACAGTTAACCAAAGAGCATGTAACATTTCCAAAACCAAGAAGTAAATAATAGACAACCAAGGAGCACGTAACATTTCAAATGACAGATTTTCACCAAATATAAACCCACACTTGGAACATTTCAAAAAGTAAGAATAACATATAAATATTAGAAGCGCAAACTTCAGTATCATAAATTATCTAAACTAATTAATGAAAACAAGTTAATCAGACCTTCAACATCATGAGTTAACGAAATTGATAAATTCAATCAACATACAAATACTGAAATAACAAATTTTAGTAAAATAAATCAACTAAATTAATTAAATAAAACAAAAAAAAAACTCACTAGGGCTTTCAAACATGAAAGTAACAGTATCACTTCCATCATCCGCTTAAGCGTGATAATATCATCATTCCCAGCGCACTTCAACATCTTCGCCATATTACCCAGATTCATCCCCATCGACATATTACGATCACACCGATAATGCTCAAACCCCTCCGCTCGGAGGAGCAGAGCTACCAGTGCCACGTGGCTGCTGTCCATAGCCGCAAGGCGAAGCCAGTAGAGGAGCAGTCAAAATTGGCATCGTTGACTAGGTCCTTAATGGATTCCAAACCTTCTTCAGGAGACTTCCTTGTACTAAGCGTAGTTCAAGCATTTTGAGAGGGGAATTTGTTGAGAAATGTGACAATTGATTTGGGACAAAAGGGGGTAGGGTTTGGAGGAGAGGAAATGAGGGGAGAAATGGAGGGAAGGGGTTTTATATGAATTGGGCTGACTGACGTGGTTACGTGAAATTTGGGCTTTGCGCGGGAAATTGAAATCCGGATTTGGTAATAACCCGCCAAATGTTTTGAATTTCAGTAAGTGTATGACATCCAGTTGCTCAGTTGTATTTGTATTTTTTACATTTTATAAGTGAGTATAAATTGATTTAATTCAAACAAAATGTGTTTAGCATATTGCTTTCCAATTTTCAAATATTGTCAATTGCTATTCCAATTTCTTCATCTAGAAAGTAAATGGCCCATTGTACAAACAAATTATTGTATAACTATAATATATGTGTCACTAGTTAAGACATAATAGAGTTAGAATGATTTGAGACATAAATTTCATACCAAGAATAAATATTGAATTGAAGAAATAAATCATTTATTTCGGGCAGTTATAAGTAAAAAAAAGTGATTAAAATTGTTTCTGATCGGAGTTGAATACGTTACTTGAATTAAATCAATTTTATTATCATCGTTATTATTTTGTTAAGTACCTTAAGTCCTTAACCAGCACTGTTTTATCATTGTGAAAATTATGAAAATGCTAGACTACAAGTACTTAGAATTCTTATTTTTATTAATTGAGTTTTGTCCAAAGCTAACTATTTTATCATTATTATTATGCTGAAGTTGAACAATGGTACACAGTAAAGATAAAAGCAATAGATTCTAATTAAGTACATGTATGTTTGTAATTCACAAAGTATTTAATCATTATAAGATGATGTAAAAATTAATCATAAAAATAAACTATGAATATGATAAATAAATTTGCATAGACTAGATTGAGCACAAACATGTAGAGTAAATTTATAGAAACTTACTCACAAAATTTTGTAGTGATCACAAAATCCATTAAGTCAAAAAATATTCTTCAAAATCTAAATTGGCAACATCTTTGTTATGTCTTTCTACATGATTAAAACTATACAACTACTGAATTTCATACTAAATCATCTCATGATCATTTGGTTCATTTCTTCCTTGTCATTTGTGTGTGATTGCATCTAATTAGTGAGATCGACTACAAGTATTTGTGTGGACAATCTTCTTAAAATTATTTCTAACATTCGTCTCCCTAATAGCTAATGGAAAATCACATAAAAATTACGAGTTACGATTGTCCCAACCTTAACATGGACCATACAAAAAATCAACCTTAAACAATTACCAAACAATTTTTTAATAATTGTAAGCCATGGATGTGCTAATGGATTAAGAATGAAAAAATGACTAGAAAATATTTTAGTGACATCCAAACTTAGTAAGGAAATCAAAACACATTTCATTGCATTAAACTCACACATACCAAGCACAACCTATATAATCAATATCAATAGCATAATCATATTGATACACCTCAATTATCATGTTAAATGACAAGAGAAACTCAAATATTAAGTTTTTCAAACACATATATAAATCCTACATCTTGAATCCATATGAAGATATAATCTTGAAAGTATACTATCAAGAAAGCTCACTTTCTAATGTCAATAGATATCATATCACCTTCTCCTACCCAAGAATCTTGTCTTCCCAACTCTATCACCATGAGCTTTTGCAACACTAACTTTAAATTTTTTTCTTGAACTCTTTGATCCAACTTCATCTTCCTCCTCCTCCTCCTCCTCCTTGTCGGTATCGATAATCTTGCATCTCATCCTACTCTCCTTGCTAATCCTCCTCAGAAGGTAGACATTGAAATAGTAGCTAACAATGCTCTTCAAGCTTCTTGAAGGAAAAGATTCTAAAGCAGGCTTCAAGAACCCTGTACCTTTTGGTGGGCAGTAGTTCATTTTCACAATGGACTCAAACTTCTTTTGTTCTTCAACTGCCCATAACTTGGAAACCTCTTCTCCCATCTTATCAAAATGCCATGCCAAAAATGCAAAGCCTAATTCAAATTTTAGTTTTATTCTTTTAATTGTTATATGCATTTTCACACACTCAACATTGCCTGATAATTCGCAGGGCACCTCGTAGGCCGCCCCTTGCCAACACCTTCATCTTCATCAATTGGTGTGATCAACTTTGGCTCCCAGACTTTGGTACCTAGCCATTTAGAAGACTCTGACTCATATTTTTTCTTGTTTTCCTCTTTATAATCAAGTATTAGATCGGGAAGATCAGCCTGGAAGCGCCTCCTACGGGAACCACCCCTCGATGTCCATCATCTTGAATGAAGTCCACCCAATTGGTGGGCAAGTCTTCTGTCAACCTGTCAGAAGTTCAAAGATGATCAAAACATTTGAAGTACTAGTGAAGCAGATTTCACCGATTTCTTATTCCTCTTTCAATTTTCACGATCACCGAGATACAATTAAAATGTAAATACTCGTATCCGACATTGAGAAAAAGTATAAAAAAATTGATATTTCAAAAATATATTGAAATGAATCTAACAATATAACTGAAGACTATATTATTTCTTATCAGTTAATGAAAATTCATAATCAAAATTTTCAAAATTTATCTGGTAAAAAGAGTGTAATTAGAATTTGGGAAGGGGAAAACGTTATTTGAACCATTATTGATGTCTTGAGGGATGGGGGAATTAAATTTTGTTTGAAACAATTTCATGAATACCGTTTATGCAATCAAGTAATCAATCTATTAAATAATTATATGAATATCTTGCAACTTAGATTGGATTAGCTATCAGATTTGATGAATTGAACTCATAAATCATTATACATCTTCCGAAGATGTTTTATACTCTCACGTTTTCATCGTGCTCACCCATCTCATAATTGCTAGATCAGACACACCCGAAAGTTATAATGAACTGAATAATAAAAATCCACCAAATCGTACAAAGAAGTGAATTCAAATTGAAAGTTAATTATCAAAATTAGACAATCTATGTGATTAATCAAACTAACAATTTCGTCTCTAATTCTAGCATATTCTAAAAACTAACCGTGAATAAATATAACAAACTAACAACTTGAACTTTGAAAAAAATGTTACCATTATACATCTTCTCAAGAGACTGTTTTAATGAAGCTAGATAACATAAATAACAAATAGGAAAGACGATGAAAAAAGGTGGTTACCTAGTATACATGAATGCGAGCGGCGCTTGTTAATCTCCGGCTAGGTTTAAGAACTCATAAACTATATTAAGTAAATCTTTAACTCTTAAAATTATATATATATAAAGAAGTATGAAATGATGGTTTTCCGCTCTACCTATCTCTAAATTTTGGGATTTCTTTCCTTCTCATTTCACATTTAATGCAATGTACATAAAAAAAAGTTGGATGATGCATTACTAAAAGTAATCTCCTTCATTTCACATTTAACGTTCTCTAAATTTTTTTGTTATAAACGTTTATTTTTTTAGCATAATTAATTGAAAATGTAAATTTACATTTTTAATGTAATGGTTAATTATGAAGTTATCAACCAATCAATTATATAATTTTAATTGATTGTCTTTTTATTTTTAATGTAATTTTTTACTACTTTTTATTATCATTAATTTATATGCATGTGCAATGACTAGTACTTCTCAAAGCAGGTTACACAGCCTACAAGAAATTACACAAATCTTATAAGATCACTTAAGATAACCCAATTTGGGCAAGTTTTATTATGTTGGGCTGGCCCGTTAAGAGCCTAACTCCTCCCAGGCTGCCAAAGTGAGTCCCCTGTTGGGCTATACTGACCTAGCTGTATTTTATTGGACTGGCTGGAAGTTTTCGGGTAATTTCACCATGCCCCTTTATAAACTTCGAAATGTGCATCGTACCTCACTTGCTTATTTAACACCAAACTTAACACTAAGGAGGTAGAGAGCACAACATTTGAAGTTTACAAGGGGTGTTGTGCCTATTTAAGTTTACAAGGAAATATGATACACATTTAAACTTTATAAGGGGGTATGGTGCAAATTACCCGAAGTTTTTCTTTGTTCATTTAGTGTCTTTAATTCTTTTCTTAAGATTAAATATATAATGATATGCTATATCATACATTTTTTTGTAGCACTCATCCTTCGATGACATCTAAACAAGCTACTCACTCAACCTAGCTCTTTTGAAACAGATTAACGCCTCCAATAATAGAAAAAATCAATTAAAGTGAATAGTAAAAACTATCAAATAAACAAAACATACCAAAATAATACACATCACTTGTTGGAGAATGAGATTCATTAAAATAGTACGTAATCATTTCAAAACTATGTTAAGATTTATTTTCAATGGCTAAATTAATTAAGATTGTACTTCCTTAATTGATACATATAAACTTGCTTTTGATGTAAACTGTCATTTTAATAGTATAAATGTAATAAAAATTCTCTTATGTATAAAATATTCGTCTAATATTATACGCCTTAATATATATGAATTTGAATTTACAAATTCAATTAATAAAATCCAAAGCTGAATTCTCTTTTAGGGTTAAATGTATGCTAAACGAACAAATTGGTCATAATTATAGTAGATCTAAAATTTTAGTAAGCATTATCAAATATAAAAAAAGTTAATTTCACTAAAATGATACATCTTCTCGATAGTTTATTTAATGAAGTTAGGTAAAAATAAAATAAAGAAATAGAGCAAATAGTGAAAAAAAGTTTATCTAGCATAGATGAATTGGGTCGACGCTTGTTGATGTCAGTAACTATTAGATTTACGGACTAGGGAACTATAATAAGTAAATCTTTAATTATCGAATAATTAGAATTAACTTTTTTTTACACAAGTGTGAAATATTCTTTCATTTTAATTATGATTTTACAAGTATATGTCTCTAGATTTGTCGACTCTCTTTCCCCCATACTTGCACTATTGCACATTTAATTCAATGTATAAAAATATGCCTACCTAAAAACTCTAGAAAGTGCTGCAAAAGGGGCACAAATTACAATTTCAAAACATTGTTTTTGTTGATTTCCAATAGCTAGACTTAACAATATGTCTACCTTTAATTGAAACACATAAATCTGATTATAATCTAAACTGTCGTGTTAGTAGTACAATACAATAAGACAACTAATTTTTTTTTTGTAAAAGTCCACCAAATATCGTACAACATAAGGCGTGAACCTCAAATTAAAAAAGTTAATTATCAAAATTCAAAATTACACAATCTCTTTGTGGTTGACTGAGTGTTAAACTAACATATTCATCCTAATTATAACATATTCTAAAACTAAGGGTAAACTATCAAATATATCAACTGAAAAAAATTAAACTCTAGAAAAGACAATAACATTATACATCTTCTCAAGAGACTGTTTTAACGAAGTCAGGTAAACATAAAATAACCAAATATGAAAGACGATGAAAAAATGTGGTTACCTAGTATTTATGATGCAACCAGCGCTTGTTGATCTCCGGCTAGATTTATGGACTCAGAAACTGTATTAAGTAAATCTTTAACTCTCAAATAATTAAATATATTTTTCTTAAAGAATTATGAAATGGTGGTTTTCGCTTTTAATATTCAACTTTACAATTTCTATCTCTAAATTATGTGAATTTTTTTTCCCTATCCTTCCACGTTTGATGCAATATATAAAAACAAAGTTGCATGATGTAATTACTAACTAAATATCTCCTCTGTAAAATATTGCATTCCACACATAGAAAATAAGGATGTGGTTTTATTTCGTTGGGCTGGCCCGTTAGGAGCTTAATTCCGTGGATTTTGACAAAATATTACACATTTGACCTTATTATTAATCTTTATCACCACTTAAATTTTTTAGTTAAACTAACATTACTCCTATGTAAAAAGTCTGATTTGCCCCTTCTTCCTTTTCATCAACTTCTTTTCTTCTACAACAAATCTTCAACCACCACCACCACCTTCTCCTTGACCACCAACCATTTCCATCAACCTCCACCAACTCATTTCAAATCATAAAATCACCAACATACCGCCACCAAGTCGTCCTCTTCCTCCTTTCTTCTTCAATCTAAACAATCATCACCACAAGGAGAAGTGGAGGATTAAAATCGAACAATGACGCGGTGAGGGCTCAAAATTGCCCAAGGAGAGAGAGTGGCGGGTTCAAAATCGGAACGAGGAGGGGGTGGGGAGGTAGAAATCGGGAATGGAGGGGGGTGGGGAGTTTGAAATCGGGAATAAAGGGGGTGGGTGAGCCAACATCGGGAAGGAAGGGGGTGGGTGGGTGAATGGTGGTGGTGGTGGTGGTTTTGTGTGTTTCAAGAAGATAGGTGGTGGTTGGTGAAAAAGAGATGTAATGATTTTTCGAATTAAAGTGGGTGGTGGTTGGTGAAGAAGAAAGATGATGATTTTGTATGTTGAAGGTCGATGGTGATGGTGGTGGAAGAGAGGGTGGTGATGATGGTGGAGGAGAGGGTGGTAGTGATTGAAAGTTGATGAAAAAGATATGGTTTGGTTGGTAAAGAAGAAAATAGGGGCAAATTTGATATTTTTTAAGGAAGGATGATAGTTTAGCTAAAAAATTTATGTAATGGTGAAAATTAATATTAAAGTCAAATGTATGGTAATTAGCCTAATTTCTCCTTAATTCCTGCCACAATGAGTCCTCTAGCTGTGTTTTCTTGGACCGAGTGGATATTTTGTACGCTCATTTTTGTAAAAGTTCACCTAATATCCTACAACATAAGACGTAAATTTTAAATTAAAAAGTTAATTTTCAAAATTCAAAATTAGACAACCTCTTTCATTATTTGAGTGCTAAACTAACAAATTCATCCTAATTTTAGCAAATTCTAAAAACTAATTGCGAATTACGAAATATAACAAACTAGAAAAATTAAACTTTGTAAAAAGCACGAATCTTCTCAAGAGACTGTTTTAACGAAGTCAGGAAAACATAAAATAACCAAATATGAAAGACATTGAAAAGATGTGGTTACCTAGTATTCAAGAATGCATCGGTGCTTGTTGATCTCCGACTAAATTTATGGACTTAAAAACTGTATTAAGTAAATCTTTAGTTCTCAATAATTAGAATTATATTTTTCTTAAAGAAGTATGAAATGCTCGATTTTCGTTTTTAACAATCAACTTTACAACTACCTATCTCTAAATTTTGTGGATTTTCTTTTCCTATCCTTACACATTCAATACAATGTATAAAAAAAGTTGCACGATGTAATTACTAAGTAAATCTCTCCTTTGTAAAATATTAGGGGCAAATAGATTATATTACAACTTGCATTTCGCCATTGCGGATCTAAGTGTATGAAATTTTCTGTTCGAAATTATTAACTTTCAAAGTGCCTGTTCAAAACACTTAAATATATTCAAATATAATTTTAAATGCTAATGTTTACACTAATTTCCTTTATACATACATTATTTTTTTCAAAAAAAGAAGTGTCTGTTCGAGTGAGCAATAGCGAACCTAAACAAATCCGCTATTGCATTCCACGCAGAGAAATAACGACGTGGTTACTGGTTACACAAATTGCCAAAATTAGACATGTTTTATATCGTTGGGCTGGCCCATTAAGAGCTTAATTCCTGTCACAGTGAAGCCTTGTTGGGCTATACTGATCTAGCTGTATTTTGTTGTACCGGCTGGAAGTTTTTCTTTGTTCATTTTAGTGTCTTTAATTCTTTTTCTCAAGGTTAATAACTTTATAGTGTGTCCTATCATACGTTTTTTTTGTAACGATCATCGTTAGAAAGCAACACTTATTGGAGAATGAGATTCAATGAAAATAGTACCAAATCATTTCAAAATTATTGTTAAGATTTATTTTCAATGGTCAAAATTAATAAGCTTGTACACGCAACATAAATTTATTTTTATGCGAACTATGATTTTAATAGTATTGTGTAATAAAAATTATCTTACAATATGTATAAAATATTCACCTAATATTATACGCCTTAATATATATGTATTTTAAATTTACAAATTCATAAAATTCAAAGTTTAATTCCCTTGTTAAGATTAAGTGTATGCTAAACGAACAAAATTGTCCTAGTAGATCAAAAAATTTACTAAGCATATTATCAAATATAACAAATTAATAAAATGAAGGAGTCACTAAGTTGATACTTCTTCTCCAGTGTTTGTTTAATGAAGTTAGATAAAAATAATATAAACAGTAAAACAGATAAACAAATTATACAAAGTAAAATTAAAACTTGGAAAAAATACTAGCATTATACATCTGCTCAAGAGACTGTTTTAACAAAGTCAGGTAAACATAAAATAACTAAATAGAAAAAACAATGAGAAATGGTGGCAACCTAGTATACATACATGAATGCCATCAACGCTTGTTAATCTTTGGCTAGGTTCATGAACTTTGAAACTATATTAAGTAAATCTTTGACTCTCAAATAATTAAAATTATATTTTTCTTAAAGAAGTATGAAAGCATGGTTTTCCGCTTTTAATAATCAACTTACAACTACCTATCTCTAAATTTTGTGAATTTAATTTAATGTATAAAAATGTAGTAAGATGCAATTAGTAGGTAGATTTATAATCTGTAAAACATTAGGAACAAATAGATTATGATATACGTTAATCTCAATGCTCAAATAACACAAATCATCCATAAACACCACTCTGAGAGTTAGGCGGATTCAATAAATATGTGCTTACATAATATATATGAACTTACATTGACGATGTTAATCTTGCGCAACTATTAGGTTTATGAACTCAGAAAATTGTATAAAGTAAATTTTTAATTAATTGAAAATTAACTTTACGTTTTGTAACTCTACTAAATGAGAACTTTCCCTTTTAATTGTCAATTATACAAATACCTTTTAGTTTTATGAACTCTCTTTTGGTGTAGTTACTCATATACTCATCAATTTATGTAATGGAGTACTACTTTAATCATATCGAAAAATAACACAAATTATAGAAGCGTACAAGACTACTTGAAACATGCTAAATGGGCTGGCCTGTTAGGAGGTGATTCAGTTGGCCTCCAGGCTGCCAAGAGCCCACGATGAGTCCTTGTTGGGCTATATCAAACAAGCCAACTAGGCCCATTTGTTTATTTTAAGAGGAAACAAAGTATCATTTTGGTTTGGCTTTTTTTCATCTAGGCCCCTGAACTAATTAGTAAATCCCAAATCAGCCCTTCCCACATTTTTTTCCCAAATAGGCCCTTGTGGCCAAAAAATGGCACCTGAACTTTGTTTTTTTTCATTTTTGCTGACTTTTTCAGATTTTTGACTTTTTAAAATCCTTAACCCAAGGGCAAGTTAGTCATATTGAAAATATGAGTTTTTGGAGGGAAATATTCGAGAAAAGTTCAGGTGCCATTCCGAAAAAAAACATTTAAGCGCCAAAATTGAAGAAAAAGTTCAGGTGCCAGACAAAAAAAAATATTTTGACATTCTCGTATTTGAAACTCGAATTCATATTTGTATTTAAATTGTATATTTTAGTTGTATTCGATATTCGGATTCGATTTTTTAGATTAGAAATATATTGAAACTATTAAAAAATAAATATAATTATTAATAATAACTTAATTATTATAAATTAAAAAATCACCCCCCACCCCCTACCCCCCACCCCTGCAACAGCCCCCCTCCCCCACGCACCTGCAGCAGCCCCCCCCCACCCCCTCCCCCACGCACCTGCAACAGCCCCCCCACCCCCACCCCTGCAACAGATCTCCCCCACCCCACCCCTGCAACAGCCCGCCTACCCCCCACCCCCTCCCCCGCGACCTGCACAGGGTGCAACAAAGATTTGATTTTTGTTATTTTGTTGAAGAAAAGATTCGATTTTTGTTGGGTTTGAGGGAATAAAATGTTGACAAAGTTTGAAAGGAAGAGTAATAGAGTGAAATGATTGAGTTTTCATAGCAAAAGGCCATGGATCTTGTGAGGAAATCGGTAGAGAAGTGAAGGAAGAAGAAAGGTGGGGTGGGTGTGGGGGTGGGGGTGGGGGTGGGGGTAGGGTTAAAGGTTGAAGATGAAGTTTTTAATAGGTTGGGTTAAATATTTAAGATTGGGTTAGTTTATATTTAGGTTGAGTTAGTTTTAGATGTGATTAGACTAATTTGCCCTCTATCTAAAATTTAAAATAAGAGAAATGGAAAAAAACAAAGTTCAGGTGCCATTTTTTTGCCACAGGGGCCTATTTGGGAAAAAAAGGTGGGAAGGGCTGATTTGGGATTTACTAATTAGTTCAGGGGCCTAGATGAAAAAAAGCCTTTTGGTTTGAGTGAAACTTTTTCAAATATTACACTTATAAAGGGATAAAATAGTACTTTCACTCCTAAAAAAAATATTATTTGAGTATTGCTTGGATGTCTGTATAAGAACTCAGATTTTAAGTTTCAAATTTCAATAGTTGTTTTTGTTCATTGTACATCTTTAGTTCTCCATTTTTGTAGTCATAGGTTTATTAATAGCAAAAGATTGTTAAGATAGATTAAGGTGTGTTACTGTGTTATATAATGAGATATATGATATGACATATGTTTACTAATACATTAAGTCTAAATATTGTGTGTCTAGTTCATTTAGGAGTATCATAATAGACATCACGAAATTATAAATATAAAAAATTATTTAAATATACTGGTGCATTGTTTTTTGAAAAATCAACTAATTAATACAATAAGTATTATCTAAACAATAAATATTCATGTTTTTGAAAAATGTTGGCATTCCTAAATTTTTACCCTTCATGTGAGTTGTAAATGGTAGTCTATTTTTTTAAGCCAGTCTATATCATACAACGAAGGAGTAGGGACTAATAGGTTGGATCTACGTTATAACGGAGCAAAGGCATTCGCAAATATTTGGATCCTCGCCAGAACTCGAAATCACGACCTACATTGAGGAGGCATGGGTCGATAACCACTAGGATAAAGCATGTGATTAGGGTAAACAATTTGAGTTGGTGGAATTTTGACTGAAGGTGACTAATTAATCTGGTCTTATGAGTTATGACTTATCCCAGTGTTGTCTAATTGAGTCAAGTCCTAAAACAGTCTTACTTAATTAAAATCTCGCTGAAACTATAAATTATTGATTCGAAATGAATATTAATAAATGTGACCAAATATTAACGAGCTCAATAATTAATTGGAGTGGACTTAAGTAGTTTAGCGATTTAACGTGATGTTATTTTAACTTCAAATATATATATATATAACAATGTTAAATGTTAGAGACAAATAAACCAGAATAAATGTCAGTATTATTTATTAACTTATTGATACATAAATATCTAGCCCACAAGTGGAGTTGTCGAAATGTTGAGCTTGGAGACCAACTCGAGGCTTTCACTCAATTGAGATTGAACCGCTTTCAAATGTGGTCTCGCCATAATTTTACTAAAAAAAGTATTTCTGCATTATTCACTCATACACTATTCTTCTCTTTTGTAATGTTGGTCCCATAACTATTCGTCAATTGCGCTATCAGGTAAATCTCGAGCTGACGTAACAACTTACAATTCACACTTGTCAAGTAAACTACACTAGACAAGACTCATGTCACAAACTCGATTAAAAGTGTAAGAACCAATTCATAATCTTGCAATTCCAAACTCAATTACCTTACCAATTTAATCACCTTTCAAGCATCACATTTGGATGGTGAGTGGTGGCCATAAGGGTTAGTGGGGTTCCATTTAGGTGAGCATTGGTCTCATACAATGATCTCGAATGGAGTGTACCTAGCAGGAGAAGTTTGATTGGGTCCATTGTTCTTGGAATATACTATCTCAACTTTCATATTACCCCTCCATCTCTAAATGATTGGTATATTTTGATTTTTATGACAAACAAAATATAATTTAAGATGTAAATATCTCTTATTCTACATGCAAAAAAGTTATATTTCAAAAATATATATTGAGACGAATTTAGCAAGGTCTTACATGACTATATTATTTCGTTCTTATAGTTTAATGAAAATTCTTGATCAAATTTCTTAAAATTTGACCACAACAGTCAAAATGTACCAATCATTTAGGGACTGAAGAAGTATAATTGGTTGTTTAGAGTTTAAATTTTATATCAAAATAATCAATTATTTAGATATCAAAATAATAATAATTTACTTTATTATAGAATGATAGTCTTTTTTTATTATTATATTGAAAAAATATTTTTAGATTATAGATACAAATACTATTGAAATGAAGAAAGTAATTGCAACAATTATAAGGAATTTCTCCTTTCCTTGGGGCAGGGCAATGGATGGCTACTGATCCTATTCCTATCTTTCAGAAGTGCCAAAGGGCAAAGGCCATTGAAATGTGAGCTGCGCAATTATATGTATTTTAACCAATGAGGGGTCTTCATTATGGTGCTCTGGACCCACTCCATACAACTCACATTTCACCTGCTTCTTTTTTGGCGGCTACCCAGACGGACTGTACTACTTTTGGGGGAATATATATATTTCCCCCTCCCAATTCCCACAACAATTTTTTTATGACATTTTACCCTCATTTAATGCATAAAACATTGGTTTGATGAGTTGAATGGTGACTGTGTTCGTTTGTTTGGAAGTTAGAATCATGATTTCATACGTTAGTTGTCCGATTGGTAGATTAAGTGATAAATTCATGCGTTTATATGAAAAATCGGAAAACTTCCAACAAATTTGTGGATAAGAACATGTTCAATACATCATTCAATAATGATATCGTACTTTAAAAGTTTTAATTGCTAAAATAGTCCCGGTAAGTAGAGTTTGGTGCACTTTGGTCCCCCAAAATAACATTGTTGCGGAAATGGTCCCTGAAAGTGTGTATATTGGTGCACGTTGGTCTCATTTTTCAACACTCTACTCTCTACATCATCTTCTCTCTCCTTTATTATTTCAATTACTAGGGTGCGGATGCACCATTATCTACTGTTGCGAGTTGGGAGTGAATGCAGTAATTCCAATATTAAGCCGTATTATGTTTGAAATATCCGACTTGATAACACTTAATTTAAGGAGTTGAATTCGAGTATTATTTTATATTCCCTCCGTCCCTAAAAGATTGATACATTTTGAAGACCTGAGCAATTATATCCAAATCTCTCAACTGATCGAAGACCTGTTGTTATTCCGCTAATCTCTTGATTACTTGATAATTGATTGACACAACTAAAACATTATCCAATTTAATTAGTCTTCCCTAAGTTCATGTGCAATGTACTAGAATCATACTTTATTAAACACATGATATTGAGATTTTTGTAATAGTATCTTAGGTGAAATTATCATTCATATGCACTATTTTGTTTTTGAATGATAATAAAACTAATATAGTGGTGGTGGAGGAATGTGCAGTGGTCCTAAGCTTTGTTAATTGTTACTACTCAATGTGTAGTTTTATAGCTTCAAAGCAGTTTTTGTAATAATAAAGAGAGCCAATCAAGGCCTCCTATGTAATTTATCAATACTATAATCCTATGTTTGTTTTATCCTTGTTGAACAGACTACTTTTGTTGTGTATTGTGGAACAAAGTATGTAAAACTTACTTTCACTATCAATTCAATTAATTAATGGCTTAATTAATTGAGTAAACTTTTTGGATTATTAGAAAAGTTAACAGCACCTCCTCTAAAGCAACTAACCGCAGCTTTAGCACCCAATTAAAATAATGATTAAACAACACTTATGCACTCAATTATTATACCCTTGAACGTAACAAAATAATAGTACAATCTTATTATAGAATAATTGATATACCATATATAAGGTGATATCCATTGCTCAAATTTTTATTATATCACTTTTTTATATTTTTATATAGATTACCATAATAATTCTTTAGAGAAATTTTAATAAAATTAAATTTTGAAGGACAATAAATTTTTACTTAAACTCGATGCAGACTCGAATACTTACTATTCAGATTTTATTACTATATAATAGACATTCACTAATAAAATAGTGACTTATAACAAAAGACGTTGAATAGTTCAAAAAATATGAACCATAATTATGGGCCTTACGAATTTACAAATGAAAAAACAGTCTATCTTGAAATTAAATAATGAGTTTGTTAAGAGTTCAAATGTTGAAAAAGGACTCAAAACTCCATGTTAACTACAAAAGGGTAGTTGACTTAATTGAAAAAGGGACAATAATGAATAAATACGGTTAACTTACTTATTCCTTTGTTGACAACAACATACTCCAATAAAAAACAAGATTAAGATAGTACTAACACTGGAAAAACACCATAATTATCAAGAACATCATACTTATAAATATTAATAAAAAAAAAAATGAAATTTCACCAAACAGAATCATATGATTAGCTAAGTTCAAAAATAAACTTAGTGGTCTGCAACTATGGTTGTACAAATATGTGTGCAAGTGTGCAACTGGTCCCATTGACCAGTTAGGCAGCATCCATTGGAGGTGAACTTGCATGAATTATTGTGACCTGCCACCTTATGAAGGCAGCCTTTTATGTAATAAAAAACTTGTTTTTTTTGTCTGTGTGAAATAATTAAGTGGAAAATGTTTTTTAAGGCATATTATTATATTGATTCTGTTGAAAAATACAGAGAAGAGGGTGTCTGATTATCATTTATAGCAAAAAGAAATGGTTTATATATTGCATCATCCAATCATAACCCACCAGCAAGAAGGGTTCCTTTTTCCTCTTTGTGTGTGTAAATTGGTTGGTTCTTTGGATCTGTTTGTGTTTGGGTCTCTATAATTCAGAAAAAGGAGGAAAGTTTTAGTGCACAGTGGACACAAAAAGATTCATTCTTTTCAAGTAGCATTTGCTTTATTATTGCTCTAACATCAATCAGAAAGGGGAGGAAACCAAATTACTACAAACCTTTTCATATTGTTCCATTCCAAAACTCCCAACTGTGGTCTCTCTATTCAGAATTGACACATAAAACAATTCCCCCCACACCACATCAAATTGTCCATTTGCGATATAGTTTTTGTCCAACTATTCTTCGATCTAACTCTTACTCTACGTGCGAGTATAGTAACGTTACATATTCGGATTACCACTACCGCCACCATCATCACCACATCAATATGTCCTCCCACTTGGAGTTTTCTTTAATCATAAGCTGCATCTTTTAGCTCTTCTCTATCTTTCTCTTCAATCTCTCCAAATCCCAGCAGGGGATTTTTAAGAGGTTGAAGTTAAAGATTGCAACTTTTATTGATATTTATTTTTCCACTTGACTTGAAATTTTTCTGGAGGTATTCATTGTTTCCAGTTAAAGTTCAGATCTTGGTGGGGCTATATAGAGTGTAATTGGATCTAGTTATATGCCCATGTTCAATTATTTGTTGTGGAATTAATTTCTGTTTCTTTTTAATATTGGAAAAGTTGGTATTTTTTAGATTCTTCAAGGGGTGGTGGTGGCAATAGTAAAAAGTGTATTCTGATTCCTGTAACCAAAATGCTTCTTGATTTAACACTTGCATAGCCCATTGTGAAACCTCAACCTCCTCCCCCCCCCCCCCCCCCCCCCCTTTATTTTTTGCTTCTCCTTTGATAACCATTCTTCATCAGTCATCACATAAATAAATCATGATAAGTTTATAGTTTTAGAAGTAGTATTAGCTTCTGTGAAGTTGGAATCTTAATGAAGTGGGGGATGGAGATATTATCACCAACTTCTTCATATATTTCTAGTTCAAGTTGGTTGGATGATAGTAAGGGTACAAAATGGAGTGCAGCTGAAAACAAGGCATTTGAGAATGCTTTAGCAGTTTATGATAAGGACACACCTGATAGGTGGCATAAAGTGGCAGCTATGGTGCCTGGAAAAACAGTGTTGGATGTGATGAGGCAGTATAAGGAGCTTGAAGATGATCTAAGTAGTATAGAGGCAGGACTAATTCCGATTCCCGGTTATAGTACGTCTCCTTTTACACTAGAATGGGGGAGTGGTAATAATGGATATGATGGATTTAAGCAGCCTTATGGTGTCGGATGCAAGAGGTTATCTTCTCACCGGCCCTCCGAGCAAGAAAGGAAGAAGGGTGTTCCATGGACAGAAGAAGAACACAAGTGAGTTTCCTTAGGCCTTGTCGTTATTTATTGCTTCTTCTGATATTTTTATCAGTTCTTGGATTATGTTCATTGAAGACAATTCTTGAAATTTAGTTATGGTAAATGTGAATATTTCTCATGATTAATTCGTTCATAGTTAGTTATATAGCTTAGTGAGTCTGAAATTTGTGGATATTTGTTGTGTGGGTAGTTGCTTGATATCACTTTGTACTTTAGAAAGGAAGAAAGTACTGTGAAAGACTGCAGTTTGTTTGCATGATTCTGATCTGAAATTAAATATTGGATGTTATCTGCAGATTGTTCTTGATGGGGCTTAAGAAGTATGGAAAAGGTGATTGGCGAAACATATCGCGGAATTTCGTGATCACAAGAACACCGACTCAAGTGGCTAGTCATGCTCAAAAGTACTTCATCAGGCAGCTCTCTGGTGGCAAAGATAAGAGAAGAGCTAGCATTCATGATATAACAACGGTTAACCTCAATGAGGATCAAACTTCTTCACCAGAAAATAAGAGGTCACCTTCACCAGATCAGTCTCTTATGCATCAACAGCAACCTAATAATTCAACTGCAATGCAGAAGATGCCATTCCAGTGGAACCAGTCAAACAATGGCACAGTCATGGGACTTAATGAATTGGTTAATGGACAAATGTATTCGTCATCTCCTTATGGAATAAGTTCGAACGTGGTCAAGCTTGAAGAGCAAAATCTTGATCGAGGAGCTTTTCATGACTCCTACTTCGGATCTCAGAGTATGATTTTCCAGATGCAATGAGAGAACATTATTACCTTATGTGTGAGATGAATTTTTACGAAACCCCTCTTTGAATCCAATGTCTAATTTCGATTTGATATCAATTACAATTTTCTGCTTTTCCTGAATTTCTGTGAATACTCGTATGCATTTTGAGTGTAGTTAATAAGTTTGTGATGCTAGGCAGTTCCCATCATCTTAAGTACTACTTGATTGTAATTTAATATAAACGCAGATATAGGTATCTTGTAGTAGATGTCAGGAAATATACTTTAGGTCTATTACAGTGTCCCAGGCTCAACACAATACCATCCAAGTTCTCTTGCTACACCATTTGTCAAATATGCAGTGTTGCAATGGAAAAATCGTCAAGAGGTTGCCTCTCGTTTGAGATCCACTTTCTGCGTCCTTCAGTCCAAAGAGCTCGATCAATCATGTGTTGGTATCTGAGGCTTTAAACTTTAAGTGGTAATATGCTTTGCTCTGATGTGTGAGACTACGCGATACTCCAAGTGAGCCTCTCGAAACATTGTAATCGGTGTATGTTGGAGACCTTATCGATATAGTCAATGCATGGGGTATCGTATTAGCAGTTGTCTCAAATTGTAGCCTCCTGTTCTTAGATGGATATTCATTAGCACTAATTAAGCGAGATCAGTATTCGATATTGTTATCGATATTTTCTGGTTTTTTTAATACAACTCCTTACTGAAATGTTAGATGTACGGAAGTTCCACTAAAAAAAAGCAGAGTTTGCAAGTGTTATTGTTTGGTATATACTTTAAGGCAACATCAAGCTTTGATTGAACCAATGAATCTGAACAAACATCCCATGTTAGTGAATGCTAAAATTGAAAGAATATCTGAGTCATTTAGCACTCTTTCTATTTGTATGTAAACTTCATTGTAGTAGTTCCTCTTTCTCAAATGCTAAATGAGTTAAGGTTGACCCCTCATCTCTTGAAGAAGTTGGCACCTTTTTAGTTGAAGCTGAGTATGCAATCCACTTAGTAAAGAAGCATCATATGCTTAATTCATAGTAATCTTTTTACCTTTAGATATTGTCTTTTTGAGGAGTAAGATCCTAATGTTGTTGTAGCCTTGGTCGATGATTAAGATGAGATGAAACATGATTAAACAAGGATTCAATAAGATTTGGATGCTAATTTGGTGTACCTTTTGACTTTTGTCTTTTCAAATCACCTTTTAAGTAATCAAGAAGAAGACCTCTAGTCATGACATCTTGTCCCAATGGTAAGCATGCTGACACCTCTAGCGGAGGTCTCGAGTTTGAGTCCTCTTGCTAACAAAGAAATTGGTTAGAGAGATGATTTCTCTCACTAGTTTGATGTTAGTCGCCTCTTTCCTTGAATTTACGAGTTTACGATATGTATTGATGTGTCATGGTTGTAATGTACTATTTGTATTAATAAAATTAAAGGGTACTCCCCATTTAAAAAAAGAAAAGAAGAAGACCTCTAATGAGAATTTGTGGCCGGTTAAATTGTTGCATGACAAGTAGATTCATTTAAACAAAACCCATGAATGTGATCCATGAATTTGTAATTCAATAATTGTTGTTACAAGCACTCGAAGCAACTTCATGAATTTGTGACACTTAATGATGTGGTGCAAGTCAAGGAGGTTTTGATGCAGATGCTGCTCACCCGAAGGGAAGGCACAAGTGTCTGATTTCGACAAACGGCTAGTGTTTTCATGCAAAAACGGTGCTCCGAGTCAAACTCATCGCTTTGCCATGACGTATGATGGCTTTTGGCAATCGAAGATCGTGTGGAGGGTCAAAATATCACTTTATATGTTTTGGGGTATTTTCGCAATTTTTAATAATTTGAGCCCATCCTGTTTTGGGCTTCTTTTCCAGCAAGTTAGGTTTTTCAATCTCAGAGAGGTAGAAATAAATAATGTTAATGGGAATTCGACAGATGCCTAAAGTGAATTAAAGAATGTTAATGAGAATTCGATAAATAGGTGGAGGGTTTGGTAATATACAGAAGAAATTGTTAATGGAAATAAAGAATGTTAATGGGAACTCGACAGATGCCTAAAGTGAATTAATTATAGTTAAATCTGAATTAGTTTGAATTTCAATCTCAACCATTCATTTTCATTCAAGGGTCTAATTTTATTGTCTAGAATAATTTCGAAAAAAAATCCTCCAATATATAAATTTTTTTCTAAAATCTAACGCCTTAAATATTTGTACAAAACTCAATGACATAATAGTAAACTAGATAGACAATGAAGACATTTACGTGAAAAAAAGTGTGGCACAATTGAAGTTAGTTACGTTGGAGGACAAATACAGAGAGTGAAGACATTCACATAAAAGAAAATTGGTGCACAATTGGAGTTTGTCATTTTGGTGGAATTACAGAGAGTGAAGACATTTACATAAACAAGAAAGCTAATGATTTTTATATTTCATTTTTTGATAATTGTATTCCATTTCTTCATAATTTTTTTATCAACTTTTATATTAAAAGTGAAGTATCATTATCATTTGGTGGAACGTAATAATCACTGGCAAAAAAAAGTTGGTGCACAACAACACAATTGGAGTATGTTATTTTTGTGGACAAATAGTACAAAGTTGTCCTCGTAAATTTCTATGTTGAGGAAGTAGTCTCAGTAAAAGGGAAAAACCCAAGTTTCTTGAGCATATATTTATAGGGTTTTGATTTTACACTCTAAATATTGATTGTTACACTCTCTTTTCTTAATTTTATCTTTCACTTTATTATATAAAAATATAAAAAAAGTGATAAAGTGGAATGTGATTATCAAATTTGAAGTGTAAAAATCAAATGCAAATTTATATATCTTATACCCCCATC
This sequence comes from Echium plantagineum, assembly GCA_003412495.2. NCBI lineage: Eukaryota > Viridiplantae > Streptophyta > Magnoliopsida > Boraginales > Boraginaceae > Echium > Echium plantagineum. The sequence continues at coordinate 31,664,302 of CM016564.1, forward strand.
TCCTCTCAAAATGTGCAATTAGTTGTTATTGTTGAGAATTTTGGTGAATAATATCATTTGATCAACTTTCTTCTTTTTCAAATCTCCACCCTTCCACCCCATTGTCCCTTTTCTCAGCGACCAATCCGTGTCTCCCTATCCCTGCACCCGCCTCCCAACGACCATTATGTGTCCCCCTTACCCCTGTACCCTCTCCTAGCAATCATTCTTTGTCCGCCTTTGCCCATCCTAATGACCACTCCTTGTCCCTTGCCCCTTGGACCATTGTTGTCAACCGGAGGATATTCAAAGGTGGTGAAGGAAGGAAGGAGAGAGAGAGAGAGAGAGAGAGAGAGAGAGAGAGAGAGAGAGAGAGAGAGAGAGAGAGAGAGGGTGGTCGTTAGGGGTGTGGGGTGGTTGAAAGGGTGGTATAGTTGGGGGATGGTAGTGGTAGTCGCAGGGAAGATTTGGGAAAGAAGACAGGGGAATAAATAACTGTCTTTTTATAGTGGTTTCATGCTATTTAGGTGAAAAAATATATGATGAATATTACGTACTATTTTCATCGAAAAAGAATGATCTTTTAAACATTTCAAGATTATTAAAAAATTGTGGCTTTTTACATAAAACAAAGTAAAATATATCATTTTTTTCTTAATATCCTTAGTTGCATAAAAAAACTTAAACCAAAAATAATTACATGAACATATTAATGATTTACTCATGGATGTTTACGTAGTTAGATGAGGTATACCTGTCATAATGAGAATATTTTAATGTTTTCTTATTTTATATAAAAATTCTAAAAGATCACTCTTTTTTTTATTGAAAATAGTATTAAATTTTGTGTTGAGGAAGTGCTATTTTTTCAAATTTCTCTCTTATTGTCACTTTTTGACATTCCATTTATAATAAATTCTACTCTTATCATCTCGTTCTCCCTATATTATAAAATTCATAATTTTACAAGACAACTTGTCCTAAGTATATTCTTTTTAATCCCTTCCAAGATAAAAGGAATTCAAAGCAATAAATAAACTAATAATAATGGGGTATCATAATTGCACCTCAATATTCTATAATAGTGAAATGACAAAATAGCCTCTTTAATCTTTTTAAAAAAGCAGTTGCATTTTGTGCAAGTTGTACCAGCAAATAGCATCATAATCAAATATATTATTCGAATATTTAAAAATTATTAACCATTTACAACCACAAACATATGATGATATAAGTAGTTCAGTTCAACGTAACCTTGTAATCTTTTGTCTATCTATGGACAATATTCTGATGCCTCCTCTCACAGTGTCACACCTGCAGTAATATATTTTTCTGTAAATATCACCGATTTGAAAATAAACATAGGTTAATTTAGTCATTCTAAGGAATATATAAATGTCAACATGATCAAGTGAATCAAAGATATATAAACAAGCATAGGTGTAACAAGCATTGGAACGGAACAGATTGTGTGGAGAAAAATTAAAATTTATGGAAGTCATCGTAATTCAACTCATTTCGATCTGAAAAGCTGGGTGGTCTGGATGACCGAAACATAGGAGGATACAACTTACATCATAAGGGATTGCCTTTTCTATTTTCCCACAGGTCGATAATTTGTGACCTTTATCTAATGATTATCGACCCAGCCTCCACTTGAATTTACTTTCGGTGCGACAAAAAAAAAATAGGATGAATCAATTACTAGTAACTAAAAAAATTTACTCCGGTATTTAACAAAGTAGAAAGTGAGAACCCGATTTTTCTCAATTCTTACCGCCTCCATTCAATTTAACGCACCGCCCCTGCCCCTGCCCCCTCGGTCAGGCGGTTCAACCATCGGCACCAGGTAATTTCAAGAGTCCATCAAGCGATAAATTGTACACTGATAAAACGTATGTTCAAATTTTCTTTTGTTTTGTGTAAAGATTCAATTTTTACAAATAATGTGTATACTAAGTTAATCAGGTAAGCTAATAATTGAACTGCATCATACAAAAAGAACAAGTGCAGGTGATAAATTGTACACTTAATCATTAGTAGAGGATGAATTTGTTCAAAGCTTTGCATCTTTTGTATCAATTAATTGGGGAATTGATTGCATGCGTAAAGTAGGTTCTAAATTATTGTGTGATTGGCTGCTGATGTTTCTATTTGAATTTTTTTTTAATGTTTATTACAAGTAATTATGAATCGAATTTGTTGTATTGTGTGGCCTTATTTCTTACAAGTTTGTATTTTGACCAGCATTTGAACTATACATTAAGTGTTTTGGTCTTGGCTAATTGTTCGATGAACGATGGGGGTCTGCTAAATCTTAGAAAGGTTTATGAAGCTAAATATGTAATGCAAAATGGTTCGTGGGGAGGGTAGTTTGAGTAGCTAGAGACACTGTTATTTATCTGCGTTAAAATGAGTTCTCCACTTTTTAGTTGGTTGTTCTCTTCCCTCAGTTGGTTTTATGGATTTGATACTCCATTAGGTACTTACATTGCAAGCTTGCATAAAATCGAATTAGTTAATAAAACAAAGCAAAATAATTATTAAGTTATACATATTACTGCTGCTGCATCTGCTTCTTTCATGCGTACTCGTATCTGCTGTTTCTATTTACTCCATACCGAGCCCCTACTCTTATTCAGAACACCTCCCTGCTCACATTCTCATTATCAGACCCCAATTATGTACAAGTCAAAAGTGTTACAATTTATTTTCCCATTGACATCGCTATTCTACCAAATTTTGCATATGATGCACTCTGACAATGATTAACTTTTAACAAAACTGATACACTTTTTCAAGTTTCTCTAATGTATTCATATTAATAGTTTCCACTTTGCACTGAAATTTATTTGAAGAGCCATCTTGGCGGGATTTTACCTCTCTCGATTTTCTCATGAATACCAGATAAATGGAGAACATTTTGAAAAAGTATCAGCAAAGATTTAGGAAGGTAAAGGATGAGATGGCTAGATGGGAACAGCTCCAATCTCGCTTGATGTCTCAATTTGTAAATGCTTCTTCCATCATCCAGAGGTTAAAGGTCCTGATTCTCTTGTCTGTCTCCCATTGTTTTTTCTTGTTTTTGTATGATCACTTCCAGTCTGCATCACTTTTTCATATCAGTTATAATTTCCTCATTGTAAAAAGAATTTTGTGAGAGTAAACTTTCCCGCCCCCTGGTATCTTTGGTATTTCAGATGATTCAAGATTGTAACAACTATGGTGTATTAAGATGCGTTGAGGGTATACAAACTGCTGTCTTCGCCAAACAAATGGAGTCTTTGAATAATATCTTGTTATCTATGAGTAAGACAATGTATGATTCTAGTGTTCCTGTCTACATTTGACCTTAGTTTAATTTCGTGTTGTGATAGTTCATTTGCTTCTGTAACTGTTAATGGATATAAAGTCCTGCATCCTGCCCCATGTTAATTACTACGGTATGGTTTTTACTGGTCAGTTATTTTTCTTTCTGACCGTATAATTTTCAATTGTAGTCTGCTCTCGGGACTTCATATTAATTTATCCTCAGGCTAGGTGGTCACTTTTTTGCTTCTTCTTTTTGTGTTATTAAAATTTAGGGAGGAGTTCCAAGGTGTAGTTTTGGCAATTGAGAAGATAGATCGTGATAGTGAACAACTTAGCAAAGGGGGTTCAGCCAATTTAACCTCAAAACAGATGCAGCAGCGTGTAGGTTTAAAACCAAGTGTTGCATATTGTTTGGATGGATTAAAGCTAATAGCCGGTATGCATCGATCAGAGTATGTCAGCTTGTACTCTACATAAGTATCATTATTCAGTATTTACCCCATCAGTGCAGTAATCATTTGTATATGCCATCCGTTTATGTTATTTAATGAAGTACACTGAGCCAGCCAGCCAGGTGGTCATGTACTCATGTTAATCGTTTAAATATTTTTTTAAGCAAAAATGATTAACTTTCAGAGTGGGTAAAGTCACAATAAAGGTCTTGGATATTGTTTTTGACAGTATAAAGTTTCTTGCCTAAAAGTTATTATTAAGATGAAGGGGCACAACAAAATTTCTCCGTGGAACTAAGACTAATTTTCTTTAATTGAGTTTTGCAAAGGAGATATAAATGCAATCAAACAAGTTCACAGCAGTTTTGAAGTGACACTTACTCTTATATGAAATTAAGAATTAGAAAAGAAAAGAAGGATAAAGAAGATATAAATGCAATCAAGCAGTTCACAGCAGTTTTGCAGTTTTGAAGGATAAAGAAAAGAAAATAATGAGAGCTGGAAAACCCCAAAAAGACTCTTATAATGTATTTTTTCAGGTACCAGCTTAAGCAGACTGTGGTATTAACACTTGCAGAAATTGCCTTAAAACCCAGGTATGACATGAGCGAGGACATGACTTTCACATGTTGATGTACAAAACCTTTGTGCACTGAAAAACATAAACTCCATTCACCTACAGTTGTGGCTTCATGCTACTAAGTTCTACCAACTCTTAAGTATTCAAATATGTTTGAGTTGTGGAATTATTTTTTGTTCGGTTGCTGCTTTTTTTATCCGATTTTTATATCCTCCAAAAGCCACACACGTGCCTTGAATTCATTCTTCGTTGTAGTCGACAAATTGTGTTCGTATTTTCTTGATGGGACAATTCTATGTATACTCCGATATTGTCTCTTATGTTGGTCAATATAGTAAAATATGTTTTGCTTCTGATCATACTGATCGTTGATCACAGATGTGTGACTGGTCTACAGTCCTGTTTTCATATTTATCCTTCTCTTAATGGTTTTCTCTATTTCATGATGCTCTATTTTTACCTTAGCTCCTAAGATGATTAATTACCTTGCAGTGGATGTGAAGATTTAGTTTCACTTCAGAGACTTCTAATTGATCAACCTAACATCTGCTTGGACGAAGGTATATAACCAGTTTTTCTTGATAATTGTGTGGTCAATAATTGATAGTTCGATACCTAGGATTTCTACCAGATTTGTATCTTCCTAAGTCATAGCACTTGTAATACATAGACAGAAAGATTATAATTCAGAAAACTTTCATTTTATAGAAGCTTCCCAGATAAAGATTAAGTACACAAGATTTCATGGATTCTGAAGAAAAAGATGAATCATATAACTTCTGTGCTTAAAAGTTTTCACGGAAAAAACGAAAAGGAGGTTTGCAAGCCTTGAACTAATCCAAGTCTATATGGTGTGTTTAATGAAAATAATGATCGCATCATCCCTGATCTTTCTTTAGTTATGGAGTCGGTTGTTTAATAACTCTGTAATGCTTTCTTATAGAATCTTTTGTTTTGGTTTTGATGTATACCATTGCTAAATTGTTCTTTTGTAATTTCCTCTCTTCACAGTGCAGAACCTACTTGACATCATATTCGCTGAAGAGATATGTTGATATGATCTGAAATGGTTGTGTGATCGAGTATTATGAAGGTCTCTTCTACCATTACAAACATCTTCTGCGGGAGAACAAATTAACTTCGAGGTTATTTCCATTGAATGCACCACTAAGGATTCATGTTTCACTTTTCAGCTCACTTGATGAAGTCATCTATGGTACTTCTTTGGGAACTAACTCTTCACGTTTAGCGATTCATTCCAGCTGATCAAGTCGCAACAAGTAGAAAGTGGTGGATTCATTTCGGTCATTCACATCTTAGAGTTGAATTATATTTTTTTAACTTATATTAGTTTAGTACTAGTCTCTACCGATAAAAAGGTGAGTTGCCGTAAGGTTCATCGTTCTGTATTCTTTTGCTGTTTAATTTCATAACTTTTGTGTCGACATTGTTGCTCTTAGGTCCTTAAGTTATTTCGTCTGCTGATATAGGCAAGTTTCATTAAACCACGAGCTAACGATCTAGTATAATAGACTTAATTTATACTGTTGATGAATGATTGAATCCTACTTTGGATTCTTTCATAATGTAAGGAGAAAGTCATGAAACCATATCAAAGGCAAAAAGAAGCAGAGAGATTTTCTTTTCTTTAAAATAGTATCCACTTAATGGGATGATTAAAGCATCATGATATTGAAATTTGAAGCTATAATTGGGTGATATTTATGGACTTGACATAAATATCAGTGTTCTGTTGAGAAAAAGTAACAAAAATATCAGTGTTGCTATCAGAAAATGACATTTGCTTTTGTCCCTTTAAAAAGGCACTATGAAAAAAGATGCTTAAAATCATGATATAATTCCAAATAGAGTGATACAAGTGAAGGCTTGTTGATAAGGTGGGAACAAGCTCCATTAAAATGCACTATTACATGGATTTCCTTTTCAAAAATGCAATTATTAAAGTGCTTTTATTATTTTCCTTTTTTTTTGAAATTATTATGATTGTTTAGATTTTTTTTTACATCATTTAGGGTCATGTTACTTTTTGAGTCTTAACTTTTTAAATTTCTTTAACTTCATCATCTTGTCTACTGGTATTTTTATTTTTATTGTTTTGTAAGTTGGTGCCTCATTCATTCGAAAATGGTTTTTCACTTTCTCTTACAAAGTGGCATATAATAAGAAATTTTAATCCAACAGTGTTGAACAACATCTTTAGTAGAACTAGTAATTTGAGATGTGTATTAGAGTTCTACGTGATAATCATTGCTTATTTTTTTTATTGTATAATAAATTTTATTAATTAATAACTATGTTTAAATTAAATGCTACTTGACAGGCTTAATTTGGTCATCACAGGAGGGAAGAAACGCAAACACTTACTACATATATAATTAATTAATAATTATTAAGAAACACAAGCACTATATATCGCTTATTATAAACAAAAAAGAAAAAAAAAGAAACACAAACACTTAGCATGTATATAGATAATTCTTTATGTCTACTATGTTAACTATTTGGATGATTTAATTTTGTTGTAAATGTTCAAAATTAATGATTTTATTATTGGTGAACTAGAAAATCTTATGTAATTTAATTGAAAATCTGAAATAATATTTTCATTGAATGTAAGTTATGTAATTTCTTAAAAGTAAATATTGTGTGCATATTAATATCTTGTAATTAAAATAGTTATGAAATTTAAATAATTATGTACACTCCATAAGATACTACATTTGTCCCTAAATGATTGGTACATTTTGACTTTCGTTGTCAGACTTTAAAAACTTTGAGCAATCATTTTAATTAAATGATAAAAAATAATATAGTCATGTGAAATCTTGTTGGATTCGTCTCAATATATTTTTTTTATCAACTTTTTATAATTTTTCCGCATGTAGAATAAGAGATATTTACGTTTTAAATCGTGTTTTGTTGACCATGAAAGTAAAAAATGTACCAATCATTTAGAGATGAAGGGAGTATATTCTAATACTATAATAGCATATCATTTATTATGTCATATATTCTTTTTAAACCTCATTATTAAATTATTAGCGTTATTAGGTAATCACATACCAAAAATATATTTCAACAGTATAATGCATCATTAATTAATAATTAATTATATACCTAAAACATAAATCATTTAATACATCATTAATTAATAATTAATTATGATCATAAAGACCACGTCAGGACTAGAGCGAGTGCTTCTCGTGAGATGTCCAACTGCTGATCTTTCTCTCCTTTCGACTGAAATCATAACCAGAAATATTAGTCTCTCCATCGCTTAGGTGAGTGTCGAACCAAAACATTCTAATCACTAGCGAGAGCCTCTTCCATTAGACTATTCGATTAACTCTAGATACGTAGAGATTGTTAGTGTGTAAATTTCACACTTTTATATAGCAAAAAATATCAAGGATATGTGGACCCTTTAATTGGCCACATTAAGGAGGGTATTAATTTTCTGAGATTTTCATTTTCCAATACTGGAGCTTGTTAAATCATCGACCTCAACGCCATTCACTTCACCTTCCACTCTTCTTTGCTTTTCCAAATCTCAAATTAAAGAATTCTTCAATCTCAGGTTCTTATCACTCACTCATGCTTTTACTAACGTTTAGAATCTGGATCGTATGTCACACTATGTATCACATTTGTACGACATTAATCGTGTTGTCATTTTATAATTGATGTGTTCGTTTCGACGTTCAAAGCCGTTCATGATTCTATATCTTGTTATATCACTAGATGTTATCATTGAGTTTTTTCTTGCATGGAGACATGTAGCCAAATAAGTTCGTCATAATCATTGATTTTAGTGACAATTGAACATATAATGTTTGGTTTTAATTATACAAGTTAATTAAGACGTGTATAGAGTTAATTTCTTGATTTTATTGTAATAAGCAGAATCTCGCTTGTCTTAGTTATGCATTATTTTAAGGATTTATACAGATTAAGAATACCATCTAACGATTTGGGATTGATTTATTTATGTTGATCTTTGTTCAGAATGGCTTCGATTCAAACTTCTTTAGCATCACTGGTGTGCAAGAACGGGAACCAGTCTTCGCCACTGAAGTTCCCTCCTAGTTCGTTTTTGGTTGGATTGGATGTGAGCGGACATGGTGTTGGAATCAGGGGGAGAGATGCATGTCCTGCTTTCAGTGTCGGACCAAAAGCCACACTGACTTTCGATCCTCCAATGACGAACAAAGAAAAACCTAAGCAAAGGAAGAACACTGTTGATCCAAGTGCTCCAGATTTTCTTCCGCTACCATCGTATCAAGAATGCTTCCCGAAGAGCTCAAAAGAATACAGGTCTGAATCGAATCTGATTAGGTCTATGATGAGACTTCCTTGATTAGGTATGTTCAGGCAACACTATGAACTCAGATTTCTTACGGTGTAAATGATGCTTTTTCAGAGAAGTTGCTCATGAAGAATCTGGACATGTCCTAAAAGTGCCATTTAGGCGGATTCATCTGTCTGGAGATGAACCTCATTTCGATACTTATGATACCAGTGGTCCACAGGATATAAGCCCACGTATTGGTATGAATCCCCATCTTTTATTCACTACTCCCCTTGCCTCAATGGTTAGGAGAGGGTAACAAGAATCCGTGTTATTGAAAGTATTCATAGTAAATATGTAGTTTCTTGCCTACCTTTTTGTAGATGATCGATAATTAATCATATAGATTTGTCTTGCAATAACAACTTCTTACATTTGTCAAAGAATTTTGGAAATATATATTTCTTCAGGAAAATCTATTTTTATTGTATATAAACTTGTCTTTGCAAATGTCACTGCCAAACAGGACTTCCCAAGTTGCGTGAAGCATGGATTAGCAGAAGGGAGAAACAGGGAGGCCCTAGGTTCACTCAGATGTACTATGCAAAGAAAGGAATAATCACAGAAGAAATGGTATACTGTGCTGCTCGTGAGAATCTCGATCCAGAGTTTGTGAGGGCAGAGGTTGCTCGAGGTAGGGCGATTATTCCTTCGAATAAGAAGCACCTTGAATTGGAACCAATGATAGTGGGAAGGAACTTCTTGGTGAAGGTGAATGCTAATATTGGAAACTCTGCTGTTGTAAGCTCCATAGAAGAAGAAGTTCATAAACTTCAGTGGGCAACAATGTGGGGAGCAGATACCATAATGGATCTCTCCACAGGTCGTCACATCCATGAAACACGTGAGTGGATATTACGCAACTCAGCTGTGCCAGTTGGGACTGTTCCCATTTATCAAGCATTGGAAAAAGTCGACGGGATAGCAGAAAACTTGAATTGGGAAGTTTTTAGAGAAACCTTGATTGAGCAAGCTGAACAAGGAGTAGATTACTTCACAATTCATGCTGGAGTCCTGCTACGCTACATTCCTCTGACTGCAAAGCGAATGACTGGAATTGTGTCTCGTGGTGGGTCTATTCATGCCAAGTGGTGCTTAGCTTATCATAAGGAGAACTTTGCTTATGAACATTGGGATGATATTTTAGACATCTGTAACCAATATGATATATCATTGTCGATTGGTGATGGATTGAGGCCTGGATCAATTTATGATGCGAATGATACTGCTCAGTTTGCGGAGCTTTTAACTCAAGGAGAATTGACAAGAAGAGCTTGGGAAAAGGATGTTCAGGTGATGTTCTGGGCTGTGTATCTACTTCGCCAGAATCAAACCTTTCTTTAGCTATTACTTTTGTGATATATTGTTAAAAGGAGCTGCTGAAACAATTTCTTGTTATTGAATTGCAGGTCATGAACGAAGGACCCGGACATATCCCTATGCATAAAATTCCTGAAAATATGCAAAAGCAACTGGAATGGTGTAATGAAGCACCTTTCTATACCCTTGGACCTCTGACAACTGATATTGCTCCCGGATATGATCACATAACCTCAGCTATTGGTGCGGCCAACATTGGAGCCCTTGGCACTGCTCTTCTCTGTTACGTGACACCAAAAGAGCATCTTGGACTGCCCAATCGGGATGATGTGAAGACCGGAGTTATAGCATATAAAATAGCTGCTCATGCTGCTGATCTAGCAAAAGGTCATCCATCTGCTCAAGCATGGGATGATGCACTCAGCAAGGCAAGGTTTGAGTTCCGTTGGATGGACCAGTTTGCTTTATCATTGGATCCCATGACTGCCATGTCCTTCCACGACGAGACCTTACCATCTGACGGTGCAAAGGTGGCACACTTCTGTTCCATGTGCGGTCCTAAATTCTGCTCAATGAAGATCACCGAGGATGTGAGGAAGTATGCGGAGGAGCATGGTTACGGAAGTGCAGAGGAGGCAGTCAAGCTTGGGATGGAGGCAATGAGCGCAGAGTTCATGGCTGCAAAGAAGACTATCAGCGGAGAGCAACATGGTGAAGTTGGTGGAGAGATATATTTGCCAGAGACTTACTTCAAGTCTATTAAGAGCTAGAGATATAATTTCAACTCCTGTTCAAGAAATGCATTTGCTGTATTTATCAGCCTAAATAAGAGAATTGAAAGACCATGATCCTCCCCAAATAGTGGGTGATGTGTAACTTGTTAAGGATTCGTAATCAAGTCCGGGTGGTGCAAGCTTATAATTTCGGAAAGTATCGAGTCTGTTAGCAAAAAAATTATCCTCATGGCATAATCAATGTTAAATTCAATGATCTTGGCTAAGTTTTTTCTTGCGCACCGTATTGCGGTTTTGCATAAAATTATCTAGTTTTTTTTTGCAGGTACCTGAGGGCTACATATTTTTTCACCCAATCACTTAAATCACGAAATTTTTAATTTTTTCTCTCTTTGAATTATACTAATTCATGATGAAAATTGAGTGCTTCAGAAAAATGAATTGTCGAAGCTCCAAGTTAAATTATGATGAAAGTAGTAGTTCACACAGTTGCTTGGTGCTACTTCCATCCAGTAATGATGGCTCGTCTTGTGTTACCTTAGCTCCATGATCACTCTATTATTCGCACAATTGCACTGTAAGCAAGACTAACAAGTACACTAAATGGTAGTGATGCTAACCTACCGCAATGTAACTGGATTGATCATTACAGAAGCATTGGAAGAATTCATTAACCAAAAAGAATACATGCCGTGGACTTTCTTTTCATGGCAAAGTCACTTTGAATGTACACAAATGAACAAAATACTTTCACCGCTGCGAAGTGCAATGAATAAGACCTCAAATGATAAGTAGCAGAAGGTTGATGTTTAATTGGTCACCTACACATCCTTTTTCAAGGCCTACTGATGGGAGCATAATTCGAATGTCAATCTGTGGAGCTAGTAGAATCTTCTTCCTCAGCTCCTGGAGTTCATATTCCAACAAAACATGATTTATTAAATGTAACATAATGCAACATAAACTTAGATGTAGTAATGCCCCCAAAATATGTACCGACTATGCTCAGACATGAGATGATTTCTTAACAAGATCTACAATGTGACCAATGATTTTGCTGGTATACGGTACTGTATCAAAGTTGCCTTCAAGTCCTAACTCAATCATATTAAGTTCTTTATGATCTTTTATACATATTATATTCTGCAGAAATTTATACTAGACTGCATCAGCAAACATTTGATCTCCATATGTATGCACATGGACATCATTAAGTCAGTTCTATAGTTCACTTGTTTTATCGCAAAAAGGAGTATCGTCCCCCTCCAAAGCGAGTGATACTCTAATTCTTGATGTTCTCAAATCAACATTTTTTATGCCCCCAATCAAATTCATACTTAAGTTTCTAGCAATGAGAGGGCATATGCCCATATCCTTTCAGTTACTCTTTCACATTGTCAACCTGCCGTATATCATTACAGAAACAACACGATTTATACTCATGGTATACCATTATAAGAACAATTTTTTCTCGCAAATTTCAACATTTTAGCACTTATCGTTCTCTGAGTTCATTGCAACAAATAAACACATGTTAAACTCAACAATTCCAAATCGTCTAAATTGGACGTGCATACTAATTATACCAGATACTAAACAATTCCAAACAATTATAAATTCAAGCACAAATAAGCTGAACTAACCACGTTACTCTTGAATATCTTGGCAAATAAACACATGTTCAAGAATTCTAATTTAGAATTGCATACATAATCATACCAACGACTAAATTCAAGGTAAATAAACCACGCAAATTAGATTACTAACCATCAACTTCCTCCTCATCTTCACCCTCCTCCTCTTCATCGCCCTCGCTTTCGTACTCATACCCATACCTCTCGTTCAAGAACTCAACAGCACTTCTCGTAAAAACCAACTTCTCAGAATCCAAAATATCAAACAAATTCAAAGTCCTAGGAGTCAACATCTTCAAAGTCCCAATATTCCTACTTGAACGCTCCACATTCTCACTCACCTCGGTCATCAAAAACATCGACTTCTCCTTAGGGTCCAACCCCAACCTCTTCATCATCGCAATGAACTCCTTCGTTTTCGGCTTCTCGAACTCCTCATCAAACTCCTCAACCACAACCGCATTCTCCACAGCACTAGCGAGTGCAGTACTAATTGCCAATCTTTTCTCCTTCTTGTTAATTTTAACAGACCAGTCCTTGGGCTTAGGCCCAAAGACGACCCCTCCCCCGGGACGAAGAGGGGTGGTTTGGGAACCACGACGGGCCCTACCAGTCTTCTTCTGCGGGTAAGGCTTCCTCCCCCCTCCGCGTACTTCGGCACGCGTGAGAGTGGAGGCGGTTCCGCGTCGCTTGTTGCGGAGGTCGGTGATGAGGCCACGGTGGACAACGGCACGCGAGGTCTCGGGAGAGGCGGATTTGAGGTTGAGGGTTGTGGTACCTACTTGGGTGCCGTCGAAAGAGAGGATAGGGAGAGTTGAGAGCTCGGAGCGGATGCAATTGTTTCGGATTTTGGGGGAGTTGGGTTTGGAGAGGTAGACGTTGAAGTTGGTTTTGGTGGTGGTGAAGAGGGAGGAGGAGAAGAAGGAAATGGAAGAGGCTGAGGCTGCCATTGTTGAGAAATTGGAGGTTTTTGTGTTATCTCATGGAATTTTTTAGTGGGATATGGTATCTTATCTGTTTGCCTTGGAGTGGGAGGGAAGGGTAGTTTTGTCATATTATTAGGAGGGAAAGAAAGGGTAGTTTACCATATTGTTTTCGGGTATTTTTAGAAATTAATTGACTATTTTAGACGTGCACAAAATTTCAAGAAACACTACACTTGTAAATTAGGGGGCATAATAGTCATTTACTCGTTAAAAAACATTATTTGGTCACTGTGCTAGTGTGTATAACAGATCAGTTTGGGGTGTGAGTGTGAGGAATAAAAAATTCAATTTACCTTGCACGATTCGGCTTGAAAAAAAGTTTGGTTCATATCTCGATGTTTGACAAATATCAAGCTATATGGCAAAAATGACTAGTTTTAACACAAAACATATGAATGATTATAAATGAATGATCAAACTAAAGCTAAAATTTTTCCCACGACAGGTCAAACTAGTTTTAACACAAAACATATCAAGCGATGAAAGTTAAGTGAAAATAAATTCCGATCTCATAAATCAAATAGATTTTTGAAACGGAAGAATAAGTAATGATTAATTTGCTAATAGAATTAACCCCACAATTGTTATTGTGGTAATAACCTCATTGAAGGAATAATGATTATATTTTCAAATTGAACAATGATATAAACACACATAGGCGTGTTAAATGAACCGGGCCCAAACTTAGCCCACCACATGTCCGTCCATGTTTACCGGTCCGGGCTCTTAAGGATTTCCATGCCCCTATCCGGCCCCGGCCACTTAAGGAAGGAGCCTGACGGGCCTTACACGGTATATCATTTGGGCCAAATAGTCTAAGTATTTATGTATTTGAATAGTACCACAAAAAATTAGATGTTGCTTGTGGTTTGTGGATTTGAACCACAGACCTCTTGCATAGATAAAAAAAACAACTTAACCATTGAGCAATGACTTCATTTGTGTTGACCTAAAGTCGATACTTCTTTATTTTGATAATAACAAATTACAATTAAGCGCTAATCGTTTTATTAAGTGACTTTACAGTGCGCGAGGCACATACTTCAAGTCAAGACACAAGACCGGCTTATTTACTTCATTATATGCGTATAGGACCTTGTGTAAGGAATTACCTAATAAACTCTCTCGATGTTTTAGAAATAGTTGATTGAGTGTCGATGGTTTGATGCTAAAAATGTTTTAATTGTTTTATGGCTTCTCGAGTATTGTTTATGAACAATTTGTTTATTCAATTATCTCTTAAATCTTATGATAATGACTTTGTGTTATTGGAATAAGAGTTAAGGATGAATCAATGATAAAATTGGGCTAAAACAACACTGACCATCGTGACACCCATCGTGACTACGGTCTCACGATGGGGTCTCACGATGGAGCCTCAAAAACAGCCAGTAGCCTCATCGTGACATCATCGTGACATCCATGTATCACGATGAGTGTCACGATGGAACTGTGTTTTCAAACTCTGGTCGTCATCGTGACATCCATCGTGACATAGGTATCACGATGGGTCTCACGATGATCTTGAAAATCCGAACGTTGGTTCGCCATCGTGAGGCTCATCGTGTCACGATGGGACTCACGATGGGGGTTTCTATATAAGGACTCCAAGTCCGAAATTAGAAACCCTTCTTGCCAAATTTAAGATTTTATTGATTTTCAAGATCCAAAAGTGCATCAAGCCTTCTCAATCTTCAATTGCTATTATATCTTGATTGTGAAGAGGTAATTCTATAAGATCTATCTTGTATTACTCTTAATCCATCCAATTACGGATAATTGTTATAAGAGTCAAGTTTTTTTCAAACTTCATACTTTGTAAATTGAAATCCTAAGGAGTGTTCTTGGGTTCCTAGTTGTTGATTAGGAGTTGAAATCCTAGAGTTGAGGCTTTGGGTTTCTAGCTAGGGTTAGCTAGAAGTTTGAGTTGATTGCTTGTATTGAATTCCGAGGGTTTTCATTATTAGTATCACTTACCGAAATCCTAAGGTTGGAAAGCCGAGGGTCGAGCACGTAGGGAAACCGAAGCTCGCTAAAATCATTGTGTTATTCCTTTCCTTGTATTTACTTTCCGCAATTCTAGTTGTTCAAAATTACTTGGGTGAAGTTGATAAACTCGTTAGGTAGAATTATCGAAAAAGTTGTAATAACGAGTTTGATCCTTATTCACCCCCCTCTAAGAATCGTATATAGGCTAACAATTGGTATCAGAGCCCGTGTGTGTTGATTTAGAGCTTAACATCTCGACATTTGATCATGGGTGAAATGCCAAAGGAAGGAATGTCACCATCTAGATCCTTATTCACCCACCATGACTTGTAATTTACAATGATCAGAAATACCCGGAGCCTCAATATACACCTCGCAAGTCGGAAACGTCCTCAACCACATTTCATTACATACCACTCTATCCAGTTTCCTTAGCTGACTCCTACTATCCGCCCTCCAATTTGAGCACCACGTGTACGCATAGCCCCTAAATACATGATCATCCAACTCTACCTCCTCAAGACATTCATTAAACTCCTCAATTGCGCAACTATTTGATGGGCTATTCTTAGACTCCGAATTTCTCCTTGTTATATTGAAATCCCCTCCGGTAATCCAAGCCTTATCCCCTACAATAGTCTTCATACTCCTTAGTCCATCCCATAACTCCCGTCTCTCGCCATGCACATTGGAACCATATATTGCAGATAGATAGAATACACCTTTCTCCCCCTCAACATAACACCCAATGTGTTGCTCACTGTTAACACAACACACAATTCTCCAAACATTCGGGTCCCAAGCAACCCAAACTCTACACCCATGCTCAGTGGCATTATTAATACACTTCCACCCATTCAAACAAGCATCAAATACCCTCTGATGGTTGGACAACTTAATTTTATTCTCAAGTACACAAATTATAGCAAACTTCCTCCTTAACTTCTTTATTTGTTTTTGCTTAAGAGGACTGTTTAATCCCCTTATATTCCAAAACAAGATATCCATCAATTTTTCCGGGGTCTCCCCCGCTTCTTCCTGCTCTTCCTCCCGTTTCTCCTATTATTCTCTACCCGCCTAACCAGAACTTCAGCCCCCAACTCCTCCTCTACCTGCATACTCTCACTCCCATTATCACTATGCTCATCCACGCTCTTTAACAACACATATCGCCTACCTTCAGACTGTTTTACCCCAGAATTGACCGGCGTCACCAAGTCCCCAATCTTCTCTTTCCCTTTCTTACCCTGCCGAATCTACCGACCTTCTCCATTGGCATCCTCTACCTTCGTTGTACACACTACTTCTGTGCTCTTTACTGCATTCAGTGCTTCTTTCTGTTCCACAATCGTCCCAGCTACAACAACCTCTTCTGCACCATTCTTTTCCACCCCTGAGTCCCCCCCATATCACCTTTCTCCTTCCTCACCATCGGCCTATACTCGCTCTGAGCTGTGCACCTATCTGCAATATGCCCAAACAGATGACATTTCACACACCCCTGGGGCACCCACTCATATTGTACCCTTTGAACTAGCCTAGCCCCGTCTTCATATTCAACTTCAATTTCATTAACTATCTCATTAGCTACCTGCACTTCCACACATACCCGTGCATATGACAACCTACTCATCTCCGAAGTAGACCTGTCAGCAAACAACGGCCTCCCCACCTGACTAGCCAACATACTCAACGATTCGGCCTTCCACAGATCAAGGCTAAGATTCGGGAACTGAATCTAAGTATTACTTAGTATTATATAAGTGTATATAAAATGGATAAGTACATAGTAATACATCTTGTATTTTTAATAATATCTAACATTACACAATTTTTATAAACCTATTAAAAAATAATGTGTTATACTGTTCAATAATATGTAGTGTAACACTAATTGATCTTTATTATTTAAAAAGTAATATATTCATGCATCTTATAATTTTATTTAGTTAATAGATATTATTTTTTATAACATAAAGCGTAACATGTAAATGTAATCATGGTTAGTACAAGTATTTCCTCCTTGGCAATCAAGTTCAATTCCCTCTAACATCACTTCATTTTTAATAAAATACATAACTATAAGTTTCCGTTGTACACGGTATACCGCGTAATTTACACGGTAGTGTAAACCGGGCCAGGGCTTGAGGCCTAACCCATAGACCATAGCTTCGTATTCGGCCCCTTAATAGGTGGGCCGGAACTGGCCGGACTACCGGGCAATCATATGTTTTCTGTCGAACTTATATTACAAAAATGTTTTTCCTGAGTCAATTGAATAACCTAGTGGAAAAGGCTCTTGCTAGTGACCAAAAAGGTCCTGGGTTCAAAACTCACTTCATCGCTAATTCACAAAAAAAAGAAAAAAAAAATGTTTTTCCAATAAACATATATAGTTGTAAAGTATATACATTGACTGACATTAGATTATATAACACTATATATCATTTATATATATATATTTAAAAATATTATAATCACAATTTTTTCCAGTCACACTTACGTTACAAAAAATATTTTTCCTATAAAAATATATTTTATTGAAAATATATTCATTGACTGATATTGGATTATCTGACTCATTTATTGATGGTGAGCATCAGATTACTCATTACTAAAGTGGTTTGCTGATTAACGGTCTAGATCACACTCTCAATGGTCAATATTAATGTTATTACATAAATCTTGTTAAAACATTTATTTTATTAAGTTTTTAATATTGACCAATACATTATTTTAAATTAATTTTTTTAAAACATTTAGTTAAAAAAATATTTTTTAAAGTACAAAACTACGTTATTAATACATTATTAAGAGAACTTTGACTACTTTGTAATGTACTAATTATTAACTAAACATATCAATATTACCATTAATTATGAAAATTTTAATTTATTGGAAAAAATGATGGTGATGATAATAAGAGAAAAATATATTCAAACAGCCAACGTCAAGTGAGAAGATAAGTTCCAATCTTATATATCAAATTAAATAGATCTCTTAAATGGAGAATAATCAGTGATGATTAATCTTAATTAATTTTTTAAAAACATTTATTTTAAAAAGATTTGTTTAAATATAAAACTACGTTATTAATACATTATTAAGAGAACTTTGACTACTTTGTAATGTACTAATTATTAACTAAGCTAAACATATCAATATTACCATTAATTATGAAAATTTTAATTTATTGGGAAAAATGATGGTGATGATGACAAGAGAAAAATATATTCAAACAACCAACGTTAAGTGAGAAGATAAGTTCCAATCTTATATATCAAATTAAATAGATCTCTTAAATGGAGAATAATCAGTGATGATTAATCTTAACTATATAATAGAAAACCAATTATGTTTTTTTTTTATTATATAAATATTTTGTACAAAAAATATTCATAGATGTTATTAAATATCTAGTTATGAATAATAGGATATGATAAGATCACAACTATTGACTATTGTGGGCAAACAAGCAAATGAGACATTATTAGGCAAAGAATTAAAAAGTACGAATCCATTGTGGAATTAATCCCATGATTTATTCACCTAACAAATGTTATAACAAATGTAATATGTAGTTATCACCTAATCCCTCAATCAGAGTCATATATTACGATTTAGTTTACTTGCTTGTACTTTACGGGAAGAAGCGCTTGAGAACTGCTAGTGCGTATGACTATTTCACACTGTAAAAAAATAATTCGCGAACATGAAATATAAATTGAGCACTTTCCAAAAACTACAATTTTATTGACTTTTTAAAATCACGATATAATTACAAGCACATTACTAGAACTTGAAATATACCATAATACGACACATCACCTTGCAGAAGTTCAAATAGTCTTAAAGGACAACAAACCCTACATTTTATTCTAATTATAAGAGCAAGAAAATATAATCCATAGATATATACTTCCATATATAGAAGTATCTTTCAAGTTGAGCCACCTTCACTTTGTTGTTGAAGCACTTAATTGATAATCTTTCACCAGGATTCTGCAGATTTCATGTACTTGTTGTTGTTCTAACAAGTAATCCCTTCAGAAGGTACCGAACGAAGAAACAGCGTCGTCGAACATGTTAGCAAGGTACTTATCAGGCCTTGTTGATTGCAAATTGTTCCTCTGGTTCTCTTCTTTAGAGGCAATGAAGGTATCTGAATCCACATATGATGAGTTGCTTGCCCCGGAATAATAATGGTTCAGCATGTTACCTTCAAAGACTTGTTGCCCACTTCCTCCGACCTGATTTTTTTTTGTAAGTTAGGAATGAGTATTACAAATAACGAATACAGAAAATTCTTGACTAAATGTAACAGTTAGAGTTAACATTGAGTATTGTTCTCGATATACCTTTGGAGTTCGAGCAGCACTTGATGAACCAACATAAGCACCTCTCCAGACACTCTGGATGTCACTTAAGTCATCCTCCGCATAATAATTTAACGTTGGTGAAGCATTGCGATGAGCTTGATCACCTACGGATTCTGAAACGTCCGCTAAATTATTCACGCCATAGTCAGTTGGTGCGACGTTATTACCTGGGTTGGAAGAGGTTGTGGAGAGGGACATGGGGTCATTGTTAGTGCCCATTGCAGCTTTCTTTTGATAATAGCTCATGATATAATCCTGCAAAAAAGTTGTTTGGTACTCTTCATTCTGTTTGGATTTCTTTCCCCTTTTTCTTGAATCCAACTTCCTCCTTTCTGCATTCCAGTGATTCTTGATTGTGTTTTCAGTCCTTCCTGGGATCTTCTTCGCAATCTCTGCCCAACGATTCTCCGAATTCTTGTGAGTTTCAACAAGCAATCGTTCTTCTTCTTCACTCCAGGCTTCTTTCTGGAAATATTCAACCAACCACAAAGGTCGTGTATGTAGTTAATAGTTTATTAGGGCATTAACAAAAGATCAATAAAAAAAGATAAATATATGATTATAACCTTAAAAGTAAACTACCTTAAGCAAAAGACATAGTGATATCATCTATGAAGAAGGTAACAAGAATTATATGAAAATGGACTATACCATCCCAAAATCATACAGACTGAATTGAATCTCATGGTTAACTTTCTAATATAACAAGATTATTGAGAAGGGAACATCATCATATATGAATACACAATCGTCTCTCTCGATTTACAATTTCTAGCCAAAGGATTTCTAACACAGGTGGGAGGAGATTCAACTTCTCATGCAACATCTATATATACAGAATTTGAGAAGGCTAGAGAGTGACTAAAGCAAAATTACAAATCTTAAATCATCGATTTAATTAAAACAACAATTGATCTCAAAATTGATAAAATTATTAAGATTAATTAAGGTGTAATAAACGGATAATGAAATAACCTTAATGTCGGCACGTAAATGATTATGCCACCTCTCCCTGCATTGCTTGCCTGCTCTAGTCCCCATTTTGTCTGCGAGGAGAGCCCATTTCTTCGTTCCATATTCATTTACCAATTCCATCAACAACCTACAAATTAAACACAACATGCAAATTTCATCTTCAACAACAACATAAATACATGGTATTTCATATCAACAACTCAATAACAACATAAAAATAAAGGGGCTTCGTGATCGAGATTCGTGGTACAGTAGATGCTATCAAACATACAATCGTATTCGATCAATTCAATGGTCGTGCATGAAACAATAATATGATCATAGTAAAGTTTGTTACCTGTCTTCTTCATCAGTCCATTGACCCTTGATCACATATGAAGGATCAATCTTAGGAACATTTTTCTTGAGCAACTCCAAATCTTTCCCCCAATTAGCAAGACCAGATGAGCGTTCATCACGCTTTGCTTGTTCGATTTTGGACAGTTTGCCATGGGCGAAGTTTAACTGGGCATGAGATGGCCAAGAAGGCGCGTCATCTTGATGATGATAATCGTTACTACCATGAATGTTTGATGATACATTTGATGTCCTAATATTATTTTGTTCTACACCAAAAGGGGGCGTTTGACGTTGGTGGTGAGAAGCTTGTTGAGTGTTGTTAGCACTCCATAAAAACCTGTCTAAGGCTGATGAAGGAGGGGGTGCTTGAAAAAGAGAACGGTGGTTTTGGACATTGTAGATATGGAAATTGTTGATGGTAATGTTATTACCATAAGAAAAGCCATTACCACCACCTCCTACTCTTCCCTCTCCATTTTCCATGATGGTAATGACAACTTAAAGAGGGCAAATGAAGAGTCTAATTTCTAGGCAAGAAAATGGCTTTGTAATAGAGAGGAAATTTAGTGTGTTTCTTCTTCAATGTTTGACGGTAGTAATATATATAAAGAGGACAAAACCTTAAGACATCTAATAAAACTTGATGATATGATTGGAGTAAGGCTTGCTATTTGGTGACCATTGTAATCAAAGCTCTTCCTATTTATAGAGAAAAAACTCCATGATGATAAGAACTTCATTTTTTTCGTATTAAAGTTTAATTTCTTGGTATTTGATTCGAAATTCTACTAGATATTGTCGGTTCAACTCTACTCTTCAATTTTTAATATTTGTTAGTGGTAATTCTCATCGTTAATTTGCAAAAGAAAGTTGTTAATCGTACAAAATATCATCAGTATTTGATTGTTTAAAATAAAAATATCACTTTTCGCATTATTTTACAATTCGTTCTTATAAAATTCTAATTGTCAGCTTAAAATATACTTCCTCCATCCCTAAATGATCGTCACATTTTGACTTTTTGTGGTCAACAAAATACGATTTAAAACATAAATATCTATTATTCTACAAGCGAAAAAGTATGAAAAGTTGATATTTCAAAAATATGTAGTGAGACGAATCTAACGAGATGATCAAATAACAAGCCTTACTCCAAGCATATTATGAAGTTTTAATTTATTAGATGTCATAAAGTTGTTCCGTAGAATATTATTATAAGATGTTATTATATATTATATAATATATATATATATATATTAATTAATGGAGATGAAATGGATAGAGTCAAAGTAGTATTGAAACTTTTAAGCTTTTCATATTCGGATAAATACATGGCGGTCACTCTTAAAAAAAGTCCGAATCTTCTGTAACACTTTCTGTGACACTCTCTGTTATACTTCTATTATTTATTTATTTTGTTGAATTTTCAAGCATCGTATCTTATATAATTATGTTGTTATAGACATATACTACTATATTTGATGCAAAATAATTTTCATTTATATTTGTAGAGGCAAATATTTGACTATTCGTAACTTTTGTCGTTAAAAATTAAAAATAACGCAATTTTGTCTTAAAAAGCAAAAGCAATGATTTTTTTTAATTGGATGTGGTAGTAAATAATGTTATGAAGATTATTTGTTAAGGGAGTATGGTTGAAAAATTGAAAAAATAGCCAAACAACATAAATGTAACAGAGAGTGTCGTATAAAAGTGTTAGATGTGATCCAAACTCCTTAAAAAACATATGGCAAGTAATTTAAGTCTGAAAATAATTTCAGCATAGTAAAACATAATAATATTAAGTGATGAATTGACGGCATGTATTATATTTGTCCAAAATGAGACGCTTAGAAGTTTATTTTAATACTACTACTTTGACTCTCTCCTGTTGTTCAACAAGTTTTATTAGATGTCTTAATGTTTTTTCCTCTTTATTACTACCTTCTAACATTGAAGAAGAAATACACTAAATTTGCTCTCTATTACAAAGCAAATTTCTTGCCTAAAAATTAGACTCTTCATTTGTCCACTTTAAGTTGTCATTATTACCATCAACAATTTCCATATCTATAATGTCCAACAATTTCCATATCTACAATTTCCATATCTGTTTCAAGCACCTCCTCCTTCATCACCCATAGATAGGTATTTGTGGAGTGCTAACAACACACAACAAGCTAATCACCATCAACAACAAACATCCCCTTTTGGTGTACAACAAAACAGTAATAGGACATCTTACTATAGTCCAAAAAGTGTGGTTCTAGATTCATCAAATGCTTCATCAAACATCTTGAGAATGATAATACTAACGTAATAATAAAATTAATCATAATAATAATAATAATAATAATATCAATAATAATGAGACTAATAATAATAATTATTATTATAATAATAATTATTATTACATAGTAATACTATTATTATTAGTCTCATTATTATTATTGTTATTACTATTATGGATATTTTTATTATTACTATTAATTATATTATTCCATTTATTATTATTGTTATTATTATGTTCATTATATTATTTATTTTTATTAATATTGTCTTCATTTTTCTTGTTATTACTATTATTATTATTATCATGGTAAATCTTATTACTGTTATTATTACTACTATTATTATTTTTAAAATTATTACAATTCTCATTATTATTATAATAATAATAATTAATATTCGAGAGATAAACATGTTTTCGGTCTTTGTTAATTGCCAAGAATAGGAAAAAACGGTAGGACCTATATTTTATTATTACTATTATTATTAGTAAAACTTTTTAATCATATTTATTATATTTTATACTTTTTACAAATCAGTTAATGATACTTATAATTTATTTATCTGTTATAATATTATATTATATATATTATCTATTTAAATGGGTTAAAGTAGGGGTACAATGTTAATATAAATCGATTTTCGTCTTTTTCATTTAATTGTTATTAAACACGTATTTAGTGTTCAACCAATTTATTATTAATTATTATTATTATTATTATTATATTATAATAATAATAATAATAATAATAATAATTTTATTATTATTATGGTCAAAGAGATTAACATGTTTTCCGTCTTTGTTAATTGCCAAGAATAGGAAAAAACGGTAGGACCTATATTTTATTATTACTATTATTATTAGTAAAACTTTTTGATAATATTCATTATAATTATACTTCTTACAAATCAGTTAATGATATTTATAATTTATTTATCTGTTATAATATTTTATGTTTTTTTGTAAATTAGCGATAGATGTGAGTTTCGAACCAAGGACCTTTTGGTCACTTGGAAGAGCCTTTTCCACTAAGGGTAAAATTTTTATTATTGTTATTATTGATAATTCCGTGAGTATATTTGTGGCAAGGTTTAGGGCATGTTTGATAAATCTGAAAAACTGAAATATGAAGTTTGAACTCTTATTGTAAGTGACTGAATGCTGAATTGCTGAAACTGAATTATAGCTGAATCTAAATACTAAATCTATTTAGTTGTTCGATAACGGTTCAAAGAAAAAGACTGAATATGAGCAATCTAGACAATTTTGCCTAACCTTACTCCATTGACAATTTAGTTATAAATTTCACTTTCACCTTCCAAAAATTACATATAAATATTAATTGACTTATAAATTATTTCAAAATGATAAATATGTTTAAATAAACAATTTAAATTTAATAAACATAAAAATATATATCATAACCTCCAAAATTCCTAAACATTCTTCTTGATTTATTCTGGTATCTATATACGAATAATGGATGAATGATTTTGTTTGTTTCTAGAGAAGTGAACATCTCATATTTGAAAAAGAATTCACTGTTTGCTACAAGGTATAAACAAATTGTTTGCCACAACTACAAGTAAACAAAAGTCCGATATCATTATTTGGGCATACAAGTGAATATTTTCCCAAATAAATCATTTAGATAATAAAAATTTATGGAATCAAGCACCAATCAATTTTACACCATGAACATTATAATCAAATAATTCTTATTGAAGATATACAAGTAATGGAAAGTATAAATATTTAAATATTTTTACAATATCAATTTTATATAGGATAAATAAAAAGGGTTAAATTTTCCCCTTATTTGATTGAGTGACTTGCTTTTTTGCTTGGTATCTATGAATAAAAGTTTTTTTTTTTTTGGAGAAGAAGAAGGTTTATAGGGAAGGAATTGAGAAAGATGAGGGGAAGATAAACACACGTGATAGAAGAGAAGAAAAAGAAAGACGTGAAAAAGATTGGGAGATGACATATATGGAAAATTAATGACTTCTGAATTGATTCAGATAATAAAATTAAGTTAAGATTTTTAACTTAAAATTCTATCAAGGATTTTGACCAGATCTGATTTGATTCAGTCCTTAAAAAAATAGTTAATAAACAAACTTAATAAAAAAAAGGGTCTGAAACAGTTTCTCTCTAGAGTCATTTTCTCTCTAGTTTCTCTCTAGTTTATCTCTAGAGTCATTTTCTCGCTAGGTTTCACACTAGTGTTATTTTCTCTTTCAAATCTATTGATTTTCCATTTTTACCTTATGATATACACACAATTGGAGGCTGTTATTTCGGATCAAATTGATTTGGTGGGAATCTATGGATTTCATAATCCATACATGGTATTACCATTGTTTCTTCTCCCCAATTTTGGCCATTTTTACTTGGCGTTTGAGTCAATGCAATTGATCTTCCAATATTCTGGGCAGATCTTGTGCCACCGTAATTGGCTAATTTTGATAGCTCTATACAGAGCTCTCTTCTTGTCTGTTCTTCACCATCCACCACTCAAATATTTAAAACAGTATTCTTGCTTCAAGTGGTTTTATTGTCCCTTACTTGTCTCTACATCTAATAACATGGAGACGCAGTATCGGGAGAGATCGTATCGGGAGAGATCTTGGGTGGAGCATCGTGTATACATTGCCACAATCCAGGGGCTGGAGGAGAGATGGCAGCTGCCGGACGATCCCACCACACTTTTGGAGAGAGAAAAGGAAATAGCGTTAGATCTGGAATCCCCTAAATTTCCTCCTGGATTCGAAACGGTCATTAATGCTAATGAGAGTAATAAAGGGGAATTAAATTCTTTGAAATTTAAAGGAATTGATGGTCCTAGCATTGATGCTAATGACAGCTTGACCATAATTAAAGCTAATGATGGCTACAAATTTAAGGAGCCAATTAAGTCAATTCTTTGTAAGGCATTCATTGACCTTAATGAGTATTTGACTGGCGATACATCTAATGAGAAGGGCATTCAATGCTCTATTATTGACGCAAAGACTCCTGGTCTGAATATTTGCTCCTCCTTAAATGATAACAAGAACTCCTCTAATCATGTGCTTAATAATGGAGACATGATTAAGGCCTCCCCAATCAAGAATGTATCTCTTTCTGCTGATGGATTGGATACCTTCTCTCAAGACACAACGGCTGAGACTGCGGGGCAGTCCAGCCGAGAGCCATGAATCTACTAGCTTGGAACTGCCGGGATCTTAACCAACGCCGAGCAGTTAGGTCACTTGCCAGTCTAATTAGCAACAATAAAACTGGTTTGGTTTTTCTTATGGAAACTAAGTTACATACTCACGAGTGGAATCACATCAAACACAAGATTAAGAGGCCGAATGCTTTTACTGTTGATGCTCGAGGGCGCAAAGGAGGCTTAGCTTTGCTTTGGCCAAGAGACATGGAAGTACAAGTTATTTCTTACTCTACTCATCACATCGAGTCAACAATATCTAAGGACGGCTGCTCTTGGAGATTGATAGGGTTCTATGGTCATCACGAAGTATGTAATAGGAAGTTTTCATGGGACCTTATGCGTTTTTTAAGTTCTTCTTCTGTTCTTCCCACTTTATTCATAGGGGATTTTAATGAAATTTTATGCAATTCTGAAAATGTATCCCACCGTCGTCAACGACCTAATTGGCAAATGGAAAATTTCCGCCAAGTAGTTCGTGACTGTGGGCTTTTTGATATTGGATATTCTGGTTTTCCGTATACCTGGTGCAACAACTTTATTTCTCCTAATTCAACAAGGGCACGGCTAGATAGGGGTTTGGCTACGAATAGCTGGAAGGATTTATTTCCTAACTTCTCCTTACTTCATGGTTCGACTTATACATCGGATCACCTCCCCCTTATTCTGTCCGTGGGGGAACAAGTTCATTGGCAAGGCAAACACAAAGCTATATTCAGGTTTGAGGAAGGCTGGTGCCTGTATAAAGAAAGTTCGGAAGT
Source organism: Echium plantagineum (assembly GCA_003412495.2). Taxonomy (NCBI): domain Eukaryota; kingdom Viridiplantae; phylum Streptophyta; class Magnoliopsida; order Boraginales; family Boraginaceae; genus Echium; species Echium plantagineum. The sequence goes on from CM016564.1 coordinate 31,691,615, forward strand.
CATTCAAAAGGCATGGGATTCGGTCACTGATACAGATCCGAGTCTAAGGCTTCTGAATGGTATCCGTCAGTCTAGACTTAACTTACTAGACTGGAAACGGACCAGCCTAGGAAATGTGAAGAATTCTATCAGAGATAAACAACAACAGTTTGATTTTCTTCACCAAGGCACTATAGTCCTTGCTAAAGAAATAGATAAACTGCAAGAACTGGATGACATCTACTGGTGTCAACGTTCTAAAGTTTTCTGGAGGGTTAAAGGAGACAGGAATACTGCCTTTTTTCATGCCATCTCTGCTCAGCGTGGCAAAAGTAAAGCTATCACATCACTGCAGGATGATACATGGCAATGGATTATGACAAGGGAGGGCTTACATAATTTGGCTGAGAATTTCTACGTGAAGTTGTTTACTTCACAAACGGGAGCAGACTCTTTTAGGCTATCGGAGTTGGGGGTGACCCCTTTTTCTCGAGAGGATATAGCCAAACTGGATGCTAATTTCACGGAGGAAGATGTACGTAAATGTACCTTGTCAATGAAGGGAGCTAAGGCTCCAGGGCCAGATGGTATGTCTGCAAAGTTTTTCCAACATTATTGGCCTACTGTTGGTTCGGATCTCACAGGAATGGTACTAAATTTTCTCAATTATGGTAAATTTCTTAGGAAATTCAATTTTACCTTTATCTCTTTGATTCCTAAGGTGGAAAGGCCAGTGAATATGTCTCAATTCAGGCCAATTGCACTTTGCAACACCTCGGCAAAGATTATTGCCAAATGCATTGCAATGAGGCTAAAAGATTATTTGCCCAAAGTCATTTCGAGTACACAAAGTACTTTTGTCCCGAATAGACTTATTACGGACAACATCTTGATGGCTTTTGAAGCACACCACATTATCAAGAACCGTAAGACGGGTAAGCGAGGGCTTATGTCTATCAAACTGGATATGGTTAAAGCTTATGATAGAATAGAATGGTCTTTCCTCAAGGCCATGATGAAGGTCTTGAGTTTCAGCCCAAAGTGGATTTCTATGATTATGACCTACGTGGAATCTGTTACCTATTCCCTATTAATCAATGGAGAACAAGTGGGATATATCAAACCCGGACGGGGCTTAAGACAAGGAGACCCTTTGTCACCTTATCTCTTCATTATTTGTGCAGAAGGTTTGATTGCACTAATCAATGAGGCAGTTCAGCTTGGTCACTTATCAGGGATTTCTCTGGGACCAGGAGCAACTTCTTTGTCCCATCTGATGTTTGCAGATGATACCTTATTACTAGGGAAGGCTACTACAAATGAGGCAACAATAATCAAGCATATTTTGAGTAAATATGAGCATTGGTCTGGACAGCTTGTGAGTGTCCAGAAATCCAATGTCCTATTTAGCCCGAATGTGGAACAAGCTACCAGGAATGCAATCTGCGACATTCTAGGAATGCCGGAAGCTACCTCGCACGGTAACTATTGTTGGGATTTTATACATGTTTTGCATATCAAATTATACAAAAACGTATAAAAGATCGAATACAAAGTTCTAAATTCACATTTAACTACGAGTTTCGAGTATACCTCTTCGAGCGTGATCGAGTGCGTAGCGGAAGAGCAACGTCCGTTCCTCTCTCTAGTTAGTCCACACCAATGCGTGATTGATTCCTCCCTTGAAGCAACTAGAGCTTGAAGCGTATATGTCAAGAATGAACCAAGAGAAAAACGATTTCTTCTCTTGGTTTGTGTGTATATTTTCGGCCAAAAACTAGAGGAAGGAGGGAGTATTTTTCTTTTGCTGTTTTTTTCCTTATCTTACAAAGTGTACAAAAGGATGAAAAAAAATTGTCATCAAATGTGGTCTTAATATGGTGTTAATCACATTAACATCCATATGTAACCTTCCCCTTTTTCAAGCTCCCATTCAAGACTAGCATTAGTGCATTTGAATTCAAAAAGTCAAATGCATTCTTATGCATCATTTTTGGACGGTTAATGGGGTGGAAATTCCACTTTGGAATTTCCTCCCCTTTATTCTTTGACGTTTACACTTTTAACCCGGAAGTTTCAATCGTATTGAAAATCAAGCGCATTGTTTGTGTGTGACCTTCTAGGATCGAAATAACATTAGTCATATGTTAATAAAATATCGACAAGTATTTTACTATCATATAAATCATGAGCGGGTCCTAGTAAAACCATCAAGACCCCTAATGTATTTCGAATTCATTCCCAGCTCGTATATTATTGTCAAACAAATAATATACGTATGAACTTAACCTTAAATAAGTAATCACTTCGAACAATCAAATTGTTCAATGGGCACTAATTATGACGTGTCAAACATCTCATAATTCCAACACTCCCACTTGCCCTTGGACGATTACTTGTGAAGTGATTCTTTCGCATCGCGATTCTCACAGTCAAGCTATAGTAAGATATGTGTCACCATACTCTTGCACCTGTACTGTCTCGGATACATAGAATTAATGTGATACCCAGTACTGCTACTGGAGATGGCCATCTTAATCACCATTAATCTACCGAGATTTTATGAATCAATCGACATAACCGATTTGTGCGAATCCCCTCTGATGTACAACCAATGTACCAACATGTTCCAAGTATGCCCAACATATGCCTTTATAGCCTCCCTTCTACAGGAGACGATTTACATAGTCAAGACACGCAAGTCTCATGCTAACGCATTCCTGCCATACAGGTCTAAGAATCACCATTTAACATAAGTTCGATGAGAAACACTTAGGACACAGATATGTCATCTTCTAAGTTCTCATGGCGGTCGAATCCAGTATCATAGCTTGGACTAGTTCCAAGATATATACCCATGTACATGACTAGAGTACACTTACTCCCTTTCTTGTCTAAGAAACGTGACCAAGACAATCATGTGCATGCTGATCATTACAATGTTCGATTCCAATCAGTGAACATTTGATCAGAGATAAGTTATCCCCTTGCTTCTAGGCTTAGTAGAGGGTTTCTCATTTGGGATCCTCAACCCCAAAGACCTCTCTAGAAGCCATGGATAACAATGGAATCAAAATAAAGATATATGTATGAAAGACAGTAAAACTGACAATAAACATACATATATTTGAATCAATTATTCAACATAATCTTATCAGGACTAAACTATGACAAAATACAGACAATACAGCTCCCACTAAACCTAACGCCATTCAAGCATATATCTAAGTCCTGCACCAGATACGTGCTTGTCATGTTTGCTCTGAGGCAAAGGTTTGGTCAATGGGTCGGCCAGGTTATCGTCTGTATGTATCTTGCATACACTCACATCGCCTCGTTCCGTGATGTCACGAATGATGTGATACTTTCTGAGCACATGCTTGGAGCGGTGATGTGATCTTGGTTCCTTGGCTTGAGCAATTGCACCAGTGTTATCACAGTATAACACTACTGGCTCGTCAATGCTAGGTACAACACCAAGCTCACTCACAAACTTCTTGATCCAGCATGCTTCCTTTGCAGCTTCAGATGCTGCAACATATTCTGCCTCTGTCGTAGAATCAGCCACAGTGCCTTGCTTGCTACTGCACCAAGACACTGCGCCACCATTGATGCAAAACACATAACCAGACTGAGATCTAGAATCATCTTTGTCGGTTTGAAAGCTCGCATCGGTGTAGCCTACAACCTGTAACTCTTTATCTCCCCCATAGACAAGACACATGTCTTTAGTATTTCTCAAATACTTAAGAACGGCCTTTACGGCCTTCCAGTGCTCTTGTCCTGGACACGATTGATAACGACTTGTTACACTCAAAGCGTAAGAAACGTCAGGTCGTGTACAAAGCATGGCATACATGATAGATCCTATGGCTGAGGCATAAGGGATCTTGTTCATCTTCTCTATTTCGATGCTGTCTGTGGGACTGTCAGCACGACTAATAGAAATGCCATGTCTCATAGGGAGATTACCTTTCTTGGAATTTTCCATATGGAATCTAAGTAATACCTTATCAATATAAGTGTTTTGACTCAGTCCAATGAGTCTCTTAGATCGTTCCCTATGGATCTTAATTCCAAGAATGTACTGAGCCTCTCCTAGGTCTTTCATAGAGAAACATTTGCACAACCATGCCTTGACTGATTCAAGCATGGGTATGTCGTTTCCTATGAGAAGAATGTCGTCTACATATAGCACGACAAATGCAATGTTGCTCCCACTAACCTTCTTGTATACACAAGAATCTTCTTCACATCGAATGAATCCAAACTCTTTGATTGATTCATTGAAGCGAAGATTCCAACTCCTAGATGGTTGCTTCAGACCATAAATAGATCTTTGAAGTTTGCATACTTTCTTAGGCTCTTTCGAGCTTGTGAATCCAGGAGGTTGTGTCATGTACACATCCTCTTCTAGTTTCCCGTTAAGGAAAGCTGTCTTCACATCCATTTGCCAAATTTCATAATCGTAGTATGCGGCAATGGCTAAGATAATCCGAATGGATTTAAACTTAACGACTGGAGAAAAAGTTTCATCATAGTCGATACCATGAATCTGTTTGAAACCTTTAGCCACAAGTCGAGCCTTATAAACATGGACATTTCCATCTTTATCAAGCTTTCGTTTAAATACCCATTTGCATTCGATGGGTCTATCACCCCTCGGCAAATCAATCAATGTCCATACTTTATTATGGTACATTGATTCCATCTCGGATTGCATGGCTAGGAGCCATTCATCAGCATCAGGTTGTTTCATGGCTTCCTCATAAGTTGAGGGTTCCCCGCTTTCAATCAGGAAAAATTCCCCATACCATCTATCGGGTTCCTGACGGGACCTTTCGGATCTCCGAGGGATGTTTTGAGTATCAGCAGGCTCGTCTACGGTTTCCCGTGGATCGAGTTGAACCTCTTCTTCATAAGAAGGGTCCACCTCCTGAGGTGATTCAGCTAAGGTACTAGTACCTGCTACATCACCCTCTTGAACAATTTCAAGAGTCTCATTACTCTTATATCTCTTTGTAATGTATTCTTTCTCAAGGAAAGTTCCATTACGAGCCACGAAAATCTTATTTTCGGGTTTGAGATAAAAGTAATATCCCTTGGTTTCCTTAGGATAACCAATGAAGTAACACTTGTCGGATTTAGGTCCAAGCTTATCTTTGTTAACTTTCTTAACATAGGCCTCGGATCCCCAAATCCTCAAGTACCCTAGTTTGGGAAGAGTCCCAAACCACATCTCATGTGGGGTCTTAGGTGCTGATTTGGTTGGACATTTGTTTAGTGTGGAAGCGGCAGTTTCCAATGCATAACCCCAAAAACTAGTTGGGAGTTCTGATGTGCTCATCATTGATCGAACCATATCTAATAAGGTTCGATTTCTCCTTTCGGAGACACCATTGTGTTGTGGTGTACCAGCAGGTGTGAGTTGTGATACAATACCACATTCTCTTAGGTGTTGCAAGAAGTCATGGCTCAAGTATTCTCCTCCCCTGTCGGAGCGAAGAATCTTGATTGTCCTGCCGAGTTGGTTTTCTACTTCTTTCTGAAATTCTTTGAACTTTTCAAAGGCTTCACTCTTATGTTTCAACAGATATACGTAACCATATCTGCTGAAGTCATCGGTGAAGGTAATGAAGTATGGAAAACCTCCTCTAGCGGGCGTGTTCATTGTGCCACATATATCAGTATGTATGATTCCCAATAAATCACTTGCCCTTTCACTCGTACCAGTGAAAGGTGACTTGGTCATCTTTCCTAACAGACATGACTCGCATTTGTCATAAGATTCAAAACCAGATGACGTAAGAATTCCATTGTCATGGAGCTCTTTAATGCGTTTGTCATTTATATGACCGAGTCTGCAATGCCATAAGTATGTCGGGTTCAAGTCATTGGGCTTGTTCCTTTTCATACTGATGTTATAAGTTTCTACACTTGTTTCCAAGATATAGAGACCACTCTGCAGGGATGCAGTACAATAAACATTTCCATTTTTAGAGATAAAACAACCACTTTTATCAATAGTAACGGAAAAACCATCCAAATTTAATAAGGAAATTGATATAATGTTCCTACATAAAGTAGGAACATAGAATACATTATTCAAAACAATACAATATCCAGATGGTAAATTTAAAGACAGTGTTCCTACAGCAAGAGCTACAACTTTTGCACCATTGCCTACTCGTAGGTCCACTTCATCCCTTGTGAGCTTCCTTCTATTCTGCAGGTGCTGCATATTTCGACAAATATGAGTACCACATCCAGTGTCTAACACCCAAGAATTAGAATCAGAAGGTAAATCAGTTATAACATGAATACCTGTTGGCGGAGTAGTAGTGGTCAAACCACTCTTCTTGTCTGCCAGGTACTTCTTGCAGTTTCTCTTCCAATGGCCAATTATTCCGCAATAATGACACTTGTCTTCCCTTTTGGCATCCTTCTTGGATGCCTTTTGAGTAGGAGCTGTTGCACGGGGGGCAACCTTAGTCTTGCCTTTGGCACCTTTCTTCCTCTTGAACTGTTTCTTGTTCTGAATGGTCAGAACAGAGGAAGAAGTGCCTTTTGCCTTCTTAATGTTTTGTTCAGCATTGTTGATCATACCATGCAGTTCAGACAACGTCTTGTCATATTGGTGCATGTTAAAGTTCAACACAAAACCACTGAAGGAATCAGGCAGCGACCTAAGAATGATATCCACAGACATCTCCTTAGAGACGGGTGCCCCCAATGAGGCCAGTCTTTCGACCAGCCCTATCATCTTGATGACATGGGGACTTGCTGGCTGTCCATTGCCTAGCTTACAGTCAACAAGAGCACAAACAGTATCGTATCTCATTGCGTGCCTCCCGCTGGAACAAATTTTCCAGCTGGCGGTACATATCGTAAGCGTTGACCTCTTCGAATTGAATCTGAAGATTCGATTCCATGTTGGCCAACATTAAGCACTGGACATCTGTAGCATCATTCATGTGCTGTTCATAGACATAATACTCATTCTCATCGGTGGGAACGACCTCAGGAAGTTTGGTGGTGAGCACATAATCTGTTCTCTCAGACTTGAGAATAATTCTCAAGTTGCGAGCCCAGTCATGGAAATTAGCACCATTAAGTTTGCATTTCTCCAAAGCGGAGCGGAGAGACTTAGAGTTTTTATCGTTCGTAGACATGATAACTACAGCGGTAAAAGGCGAATAAATAACTCAGATAAGCATGTCATAGTGATAATTCAAAATATCAAAATATTTGAACTCATACAATGTGTTCATAATCCTACTAAAATACACAATGTATCCGAGAACTCAGATAATTAATAATCGAACGGCAGCACGCAACATTTCGACTACCAATCATGTGAGTAGGTGAATGATCACCATTTATGCCGGGCATAATTCTCGGTGTCACCAAAAATCTTACAAGATTGCATTGGTGACAACTTTTGCCAACAGGCCCAAATCTGATTATGGGAATCACTGTTCAAGTAACCTGAGCCTACTGACGAAAGTCAGAATGAACAATCGAAGCCCGATTCTGAATCGGAAATCATTCGATTATTCCATCGGGATCAAGTCATAGGACATGTCATGTCTGCCAATCTGGCAGGTCCATGCATACGTATGTCTTATTCCGACTTTAGGGTCAGGTATGGCAAATTACTTGACTTAAGGTAGGATTAGTTATAAATATATAATCATGATCATACATGCATATATACATTCACTCAAGCAAGAATATATATCATATGAGCATGAAAATTAAGAATTATAACGCAAATAAATGGGATTAGTGATATGATCTAAAAACCGAAAAGAAAACTAGACTTAATTCTAAACTAAGTATTCAGTCCTCCTTCAGTTCCTTCGGTGGCTTCGTCTTCTATTGATTACAATCACACGTGGTGATAAATAATTGACACGCAGGTCAATGTAATAAATAATAAAATAAAAGTGACACAAGTCGTCATAAAATAGCACGCAGGCTATATTTCTTTTTGACACAAGTCGTCATATAAAAGACAGTACGCAGACTGTATTTCAAAAACCAGATCATATCACTTATCCCAACATTCATTCACAATGAAAATAAAACATCCAATATATCAAAATATATATAATACATGAATTAAGTCAATTAAAACATGTAAGGATGTCAAATAAGGTACACACAATTATAACACATATATGTAATAAATTGTACATCAAATGTAACAACCAAATCAATAACTCATAGGTTTTACATAATTAATTAAGGCCTTTAATTTTAATTAATAAGCATTTAATATTATTTATAACCAATATAAATAAAATTAACAACTAATCATATTAGTGCTATTAATTAAAATATTGTAACATTAAAATCTAATCAAATTATCATACAAGTTATAATAATTTAATTAATTTTCTTCTGACAATCAAAAGTCAAAATACTAGAATAGCCAAAATATTCACAATAATTAATAAAACAAAATCCAAAACAATTTTAGGACCATTTTAATTATGTGAACAGTCGTGAACAGTGTTTCGTGAACAGTGAAATCGGAATCACTGTTCATCCGAAAAACACTGTTCATCCGAATAGTGTTCCGAACTTTTCGGATGAACACATGGCTATTCGAAAATCATTTTTGAGCACTTAATAAATCCAAATAAATCCAGAAAAATTACAGTAGACTCGAAAATCATTCTAGTATTTGATTTATATTTTTTCAGAATTTTAGAAAAATATATACAGCCGTTAAAACACTGTTCAACCGAATGGTATATCAAATCCGTTCGGGTGAACATATGACTGTTCAAATGTCAATTTCGAGCACTTAAGAAATCCAAAAAAAATTCCAGAAAAATTTCAGTAAACTCGAAATTGACTCTAATATTTTATTTATATTTTTCCAGAATTTTATAAAAATATATACAGCCTTTAAAACTGTTCAAACGAAGGGTATATCAAATCCGTTCGAATGAACATATGGCTGTTTCAAACATTTATTTCGAGCACTTAACAAATCGAAACAATTCCAGAAAAATTACAGTAAACTCGAAATTCAATGTACTGTTTGAATAATATTTTTCCAGAATTCTATAAAAATATATACAGCACTTAAAACTGTTCAAACGAAAGGTATATCAAATCCGTTCGGATGAACATATGGCTGTTTCAAACATTTATTTCGAGCACTTAACAAATCGAAACAATTCCAGAAAAATTACAGTGGTCTCGAAATTTTGTCTACTGTTCGAAACATATTTTTACAGAATTTTAGAAAAATATTTACAGGCCTTAACAATTACATAATTGCACAATACACATAATGCACAACAACCTTAATTGATGATATCAAAACATACACATATGATATTATAATTCATGAAATCAAATTTCAAGACATTTAAAGTGAATAAGAACATATGTACCGGGCTCATGATGCCACTGTTGGGATTTTATACATGTTTTGCATATCAAATTATACAAAAACGTATAAAAGATCGAATACAAAGTTCTAAATTCACATTTAACTACGAGTTTCGAGTATACCTCTTCGAGCGTGATCGAGTGCGTAGCGGAAGAGCAACGTCCGTTCCTCTCTCTAGTTAGTCCACACCAATGCGTGATTGATTCCTCCCTTGAAGCAACTAGAGCTTGAAGCGTATATGTCAAGAATGAACCAAGAGAAAAACGATTTCTTCTCTTGGTTTGTGTGTATATTTTCGGCCAAAAACTAGAGGAAGGAGGGAGTATTTTTCTTTTGCTGTTTTTTTCCTTATCTTACAAAGTGTACAAAAGGATGAAAAAAATTGTCATCAAATGTGGTCTTAATATGGTGTTAATCACATTAACATCTATATGTAACCTCCCCCTTTTTCAAGCTCCCATTCAAGACTAGCATTAGTGCATTTGAATTCAAAAAGTCAAATGCATTCTTATGCATCATTTTTGGACGGTTAATGGGGTGGAAATTCCACTTTGGAATTTCCTCCCCTTTATTCTTTGACGTTTACACTTTTAACCCGGAAGTTTCAATCGTATTGAAAATCAAGCGCATTGTTTGTGTGTGACCTTCTAGGATCGAAATAACATTAGTCATATGTTAATAAAATATCGACAAGTATTTTACTATCATATAAATCATGAGCGGGTCCTAGTAAAACCATCAAGACCCCTAATGTATTTCGAATTCATTCCCAGCTCGTATATTATTGTCAAACAAATTATATACGTATGAACTTAACCTTAAATAAGTAATCACTTCGAACAATCAAATTGTTCAATGGGCACTAATTATGACGTGTCAAACATCTCATAATTCCAACAACTATCTTGGCCTACCTACCACCATTGGCTCTTCCAAAAAAGAGGTATTCCAATCTGTCATTAATAGAGTGAAAACCAAGGTGACAAGTTGGAAGCCAAGACTATTATCGAAAGCAGGTAAAGAGGTGTTTCTTACTTTAGTGTTACAGTCCGTCCCCACTTACATAATGCAATGTTTTAGGCTACCAAAAAATACATGTGCGAAAATAAATTCTATTCTAGCTAACTTTTGGTGGGGATCGGACAACAATAAAAGGAAAATACATTGGTCTTCTTGGTCTTCACTTTGTGATCCAAAGGATATGGGTGGTCTGGGTTTCAGAGATGCCGAGGATTTCAACACGGCTTTGTTATGTAAACAAGCCTGGCGACTCATCACGAACCCAGAAAGTCCACTGGCAAAGGTCTATAAGGCTCGATATTTCCCGGCAGGAGACTACTGGTCGGCACAACTTGGTGTTAACCCCAGCTACACCTGGCGCAGTATGTTATCTGTAAGGGACACATTAAAACAAGACATCAGTTGGATAATGGGCAATGGGGAGTCAATTCCCATTTGGGAGCACAGTTGGGTTGTTCAGGGAGATATCAGGAAAATTATCACACCAACAAATCCAGATATGAGTCAGTTAAGAGCCAAAGATCTAATTGACACATATATGGAGGTATGGAAAGTTTCACTGATTAGAAGCATATTTTATACTGTAGATTCATAGGCTATACTAGACATGCCAATTCCAGATCTAAGTACTTCGGATGTACCGAAGTGGACACAGAGTAAAGATGGCAAATTCACAGTTAAGGGCGCATACGAGTTCATGCGACATAATCGAAGCAATCAAGCTCAGCATATATCAAGCAATATCCAGAATACAAGCTTCTACAAGAACTTATGGCAACTAAAAATTCCACCGAAAATCAGACATTTTTTACATGGGGCAATCAGAGATAAATTACCAACAACAACAAATCTGGTCAAAAGGAAAATACAGATTTCAGAAATGTGTTGCTTTTGTGATAGTCAAAACGGAGACATACTTCATGTGCTTAATAATTGCATTTTTACAAAGGAAGTGTGTTTTCATCTAGGCATTAGCAGAGACACAACAAATTATACCAACTTTCAGGATCTATTTGAAAGGTACAGGAAAAAGCTTCCTCCTGATTTATTTAAGAGATGGATTATATGCTTGTGGGACACATAGCATCAAAGGAATCGAAAGATTCAAGGTGAAAATATAAGAACTCCAAAAGAAATTGTATGTTTTGGAACCTTTTACCTGGAAACCTTCGATTCAGCCCCTAATCTCCTTAAATCCATCCAGCCTCCAAGAATCTGAACAAGCAGCTCGCCATTTTCGACTTTCACGGCTGCTAGAAAGTTTATGCTTAATTGGTAGTGGTGTTAGGTTTAATGAAGTGAAGGTGTAGTAGCTATAGTCCAGGGTTTTCTACCTGAGACTTTAACTGATGATAGGATTGGGCCGAACTCTTAATCCATGTTGGATTTAAGAATTTATTTGAGATTTTGTTGGTTATTTTATCATCAGCTGGACTCTGGTCCATAGTTGTATAGGTTTGTAATTATTATTTTTTTTCATTTCTTTAATGAAATTCATCGCTTATTACCAAAAAAAAATATAAAAAGGTCTGAAACCATCTAGATTAAGTTCTGAATTTTTTTTTAAGTCAAATTAGCCTTAGATAAATAGATAGAAGTCTAGAACCATACCCAACATAAGATATTTATTTTCCGTTTCCACCCCAAAACTCAACCAATTTGAGAAGTTGCCTCTTCCCTATCAACTATCATTCTAAAAAGAAAGAAATTTTTTACATAATGCTAAAATTATTCAAGCTATGATTCTAATGTTAAGAATTGAATAATATAAAAATGTTGTTAGGAGACGGTGGTTAAGTTCGGAGGAGACTGGGGCAATGAATGAAAGTATTAGGAAATTTTGAAGAAGACGCAATTAGGGTTACAGAGGAATGACTAATCCACTTGATTTTTTCATATTTAATTAGTAATGGAAGAACAGACCGATTTGAGACTAAACTACAATGACACCGCATCATTAGGAACTAATGAGAAATATAATGTCATAATGATAATTTATACAAATGTTGTATTTTCTAAGTACATATAAATAATTAGATCTACATAATTGGTCCATTTGGATTGGGGTGAACAAAAATAAATCTAGGTGGAATTTTAAGTTTAACTTGTTTGAAAATCATTTTTTTGTATTCAGCTAGGCTAATCTTTGTTGAAGTATTAACCTCTATTCAATTCATTTTTGATAACTCCTAATTTGAGGTACAATGTAGGGCAATAGAGTTTTAGTTATATTTCACTTCATTGTACCTCGATGACTCGATTCACCTTAATAAATTAAATAGTATCCAAACAACATTATAACACATTTACCTTGATTCACCTCAATTACTTTTACCTTGATTGATTTTTAAGTTTTACCCTCATCTAGATTCACTTCAATGAGGTTGATCCAAACAAACTGAACATGATACATAATTAAAATATGACTCACCCTAAGTAATGTTATTAGACAACTTTAAAATATCAAACAAATGTAATATTAAATACCTGAATCGTTCAATCGGTTAGTGGTGATCGAACATGTTAAAGTCTTCGAATTCCTTAACCATTGACCATATATTTTCTATTTCATCATGAATAAGATCGAAGTTATTCCATGGTGTTTACATGAGGTTCCTCTTCAAGAAAGTTTTCTAGACGGTTTAGTTGATACATGATTTATGTTTTATCTTTCTTTTCGCTTGTTTCAAGAAATCTATCGATCCAATTCATTCCTTTTCTCTTGATTTTTTCCAATCTATATGTATAGATCATGTTCATGAAGGAAAATGTGCAAAAGCTCTATTTACCTTTGTCATTAGATGAGTCTCTTCCTTTTTGAGTAAGGCATCACCACTCCCTTTGGCAACATCCACTAATTTAGAACTTAATTTGAAAGCCATATTTCAACCAATACGTTTCTGGAATGCCGCTAATAACCAAAGAATAGAAAGTTCCTAAAGTCCCTTTGGCAGCATCCACAAACATGGGCCCATTGAACACGGTATAGGGGGCCGTTCGATGCAAGCCTTACTGTGCCGAACCTGTCTTACATGGTTCGTTAGACATGTTTACCTTAGGTCTTAGAGCATTCGCATTGGCCTCTTTAAAATGATTATTATCTCAATGGTAAGGCGGGAGTATCTAAAAGATGTAGAAATTGTGCATTTTCAACTTTCTTATTGTGAGATGGCCCACATTAAAATTGAGGAAGCTAAGTTGGCATGGTGAATATATAGGCTCCTCCATCCAACCCTAAAATCACTTTTTCTCTTTTCTCTCTCATATTATCTACTCAACTTTTTTTACTAATTCTTTTGCTTATGTTTTTGTTATAGGGTGAAAAGTGCTGAGCTTAAAAAAGTATCAAAATTAAAATAACTTTCCAAAATTAATAAAAATAACATATAAAAGCTATATTTAAAAAGACTAGTGTAAATGCTCTTAGGCTCACGCCTGTGGCCAATGAGATCCTTCGACAAGTAATTTCATAAAAGATCGTCAATCATTCAGCATTGCTCCTTGGACAAATTGAAGTATGCACTTACGACACTACATATTTGCAAACTTTATCATTTTGATACTCTCTTCGTTCCATTATCTAAGAGTCATATATTAAAAATAAAATTTTTATTTTAAATATCCATTTACTTTATTAACTTATCAAAATTGTGAGATAAGTTTGAATTTTCCTTAAACTTTATGCAAAAGTAAATGGTTACTAAATAAAAGGATGGAGGGAGTAATGTTCATTGTGACAGACAAATCTAGGTAACTCTAAGTTGTCAAAATTTGAGTCATCATCAATCTCTTATTTATTACAAGTTCATTACCAATCAATTACATTACCATGATTTTTGATAGTTCGACTTAACTATTACTATGAATTAACAAACTTTGTTCAAAGTATTACAATAAAAAAATGAGCAAATAACTTCATTGATCACTCAAGTTAAATCACATTGACTTGAATCATCCAAATTTATTCGTTCGAATTTATTAACTTCAAAATGCAAACTAAAACGATGAGAATTTCACTAAACATCCATCAAAAATAAATACAAAAACAATGAAATTCCAATTCATAAAAAACATGAACCTAAACTACCTAATCAAACAATGACATACCCAAATCCTCATCAGATTCTTCAGCTGGTTCTTCCTTTTTCTCTTCCTTGGCAGACTTTGTAGGAGCAGCTGAAGAAGCCGACGGGGCACTACCGGCTGCTGCCACCGCGAACTTAGTCGGGTCCTGTACGTTAAAATGTATCAAAACTCGACAAAATCGAAAAAAGTAAATTATAGTAGTATTAAAACTTGATAATCTTTATGGGATATCGAGAAATAAAAAACTTAAGATTACGAAATTTAGAAAACTAATCCCTCCATTAAAAAATAAAGTCGAATTTCACTTACTAAAATGAATTGAAACTTGAGAATCATTTACTAACCTTCAAGAATTCTTTAACTTTTTCAGCCTGTTTGTAGGTGTAGTCAGTGGCAACAGAAAACGAGAGGACATTCTTGTAGGCATTGGAGAACATGTGTGGCACTGCAGCAAGTGCTGGATACGCAATTGACAGTGCAAGAGCAATTGAATTGCTTAATCCGAAAGTGAATTTTGTGACCAGATCTTCCTCAGAGAGATCAAGAACCTCAGGGGAGAAAACAGAGCCATTTTCGTAGACGGATCGAACCACGAGGCCGTAGGAGAATGGCTTTATTGCAAGCTTAGAGAGAAGGGCAGCCTCAGATGAACCAACTTTCTCTCCCTTTTGGATCAGGTCAACAGGGGTGATGATCTCCACAGTTCCTTTGTTGATTTTTGTTGGGATGTTTAGTACCTGTAGGAAACCATGTTTTGGTTTAGGGGAGGCAATTTGAACATATCGAACATCTTGTAAAATATACATGTTTTTAGATAAAAGAAAACGTTCGATCACATTTTGTAACATGATCGATACACACATTTTCGAAGCCTAATGCGAAAAAATAAGTTGACGTGTAAAGAGGTTTAGAAAAACCTGAAAGAAAGAAGTTTGAGAGGGATCAAGTCCAGTGTTTCCAGGGGGAACAACAACATTAATGGGAGCAACAAGGCCAACACGTGCAGGAGCTGCAACCTGTTCAGATTAATGAACACATTAGCACGTCGAGGGACGCGATCACATTAGGTCCTCCATTTTAGAAGGTCCCAAAATTTAAAAAAATTACAATAAATTCTTTCTTATTTTCTATGTCGTTGTATGTAGCTCGCAATGTCTATTGTTATAACATGACTTTAATGCATTTTTTATTATATTGTTTTCTGTTTTCTTACCACTGAATGTAATTTCATTTTTCAATAACTAATCAATAATCTCTATATATAAAATATTTATTTCATCAATTAATTTTGTAAGTACAAGGTGGATTAAGAAAGATCAAGCTACTTTATCATTAGTATGTTAATAATGAGATAAAAAAGAATAATATATAACCAAATCTAGCTAGTAGCCATATATAGTTTCAATATTATGTTGCTACTCACTAATGGCGTGACATATTTAATTAAAGAAACTGGTTTAGTTTCTCATATATCTTAGAATTATGGATTTTCCTTATCCTATTCAAATAAAAGATATTAATGAGAAACTATATTGAATATATATACCTTGTATTTTGAGACTTCATCACTCACTTCCTTCAAATCTCCTTTGGTAAAGATCATTCCCACGTTACCCTATTACAAAATCAAAAAAACATTTAGTCATCTCTGTTTTAGATTTAGTATTGTTTTATTTTAATTTATATCATAAATAAAATGGACGTAATGGCATATTTTTAAAATTCGATCCTTGTCATCGTAATAAAATAAATATGGTGATTACATACAGACTTTGAATATTTTTTAGAATCATATAGTTATTGACATTATGCCTAATTTGACACATTACAAATAAATAAAAAATCACCAATTGTAGTTCTTCTTCATTCGTTACTCCTGTCTTTAACAAATTGTAAAACTCATTTTTCGAGTAGTTAAAATTAACAAATTTTTCACTAAACATATATTTTTCACTAAACATAATGCATTTGGATTCAAATTTTAAAAAGTCTAATAATAACGCATCAGAATTATCGAGCGTGAATAATCTTGTAACGAGAGATGGAGTGAGCTTACAACAAGGAGAGGAAGAAGGTTAAGAATGATGTTGTTTCCACTCTTCTCAGCATGAACTTTAATGGACCTCTTCATCATGGTGTTCTTACCCATCAAGATAATAGAATCACCTCTTAATCCTTGTCTTATCATCTGAAGCTGATTGGAACCTACATTGTCTGCATGGACAATCAGTACTTGTGTATACGTATCCAGAAGCTTGCAAATCCTCTTGTCATACGCTTGCTTCTTCGTAGCTTTTGATGTCTTCACCGCCATTTTCAAAACTCGCGAAAACTTGTACAATAGTCAAATTATGTAAGGAAAATAAGGTTGTGAGAATTATATAAAACCCCTTCAAAATGGGAACGAGAGAAATTGGATTTTGGAGTTCTTGAGATGAAATAAAGTATGAATTAATTAAACTATACTAAACCCTAATAAAAATGAAAATGGTGGTTATGAATGTACTGAAAAATAGGGGTAATAGTTAGTAGGTGGTGAATTGTGAGTAGTTGTACATTTTGACCTCATCCTAGGCAGCACAATCCGGCAACAAATCATTGATTAGTTTTGCTTTCATCAAGTTTTGACTTTTTATATTTTCTCCCCATAAAAAAAGTTGTTTCAAGTGTTTAAACTTGTTTTCAATAATTATTCATGTAAAGTTTTATTATGCTTAACAAAAAACTAATTTATTCATCTATATATACTAGGTATAGTGATTAAAATTGAAATTATGTTTTGTTGGATTTTTATAATATATAATTAAAATTACATACTATAAAAGTTAGATGTTGAAACGGTTAAAATGACTAAAATGATGTCTTTTCATCTCTCATGTAATGAGTTGGCTCCCAAAAAAAAAAATTGAAACAATTTTGTCTTCTCCATATTACTGTATCACTAGAGTCGATTATTTGATATGAGGAACTAGCTAATTCGATCACTTGCTGCCGTTCCTTTTCAATTTTATGTTGAGGCCTATCCTGTAAATGTATTCAAATTGGATCAGTGATCAATTTCTAGGTTTCGTCGTAAACCTAATTAATTACTTTCAATTATGTAAATCAATACGTTCAAACCGAGTACACACTTATTCATCCTTAATTGGGAGTTATTCTTTTCTTTAATCATTTGTTAAAGAATTGGGGGTGGGGGTGCAGGTGGAGAAGGATGAAAATGGGAGGCTTTCAAACGAGCGGGTGTGTAAGTCTGTTTTGGATGTCATGAATGATGATAGCAAGTTAGCACAAACACGAAGGAAAAATCATGAAAGTTAGATGAAGATCGTTTTACCAAGTTCCAAACTAGGCAATAAATAAATGAAGTAATAAATAAACTATGCAATTTGAAGATTAGTTTGAAGTGGAGATTAATATAAATGGTTTGTTTGCAATTACATACTATATTTTATGGTGACATTTGACTCGAGCTTTTATCGTAAGTGTCGGGTTTAATATTTGTTGGATGCATATTTTCTTGTACAACCTTTGCAATACATTTTCGTACTGTTATTCAAATATTCGTACGTAATGATGTTTAATTTTCATTGATTAGTTATATTCTCATTGCTAATTTAGGACAAAAATATTGTTCCACATATAAAAAAATTAAGAAATATTCAAATAATATTTTTTAAGAAAGAAAGTACTATTTTATCCTTCCATGAATCTTCCTCAAATACTACCCTGATAAAATAACACTCCTAACTGTCACTAAATATTCAAATAACGACCGGTTTTTTGCATAAAAAAACATTATTTGAGCGTGTGTATAAAGTCAGTTACAAATTACAATAGGTTGACTTACTATGGCCACCTTAGTTAGTCAAAACTGCATCTCTTACCTTCCATTAACTGTCACTAACGACCGGTTTTTTGCAAGACATCCAGTAATTGTCCTTGTCGACCAATGTTCAAACCTCAGACAACTCAAAGAAATCCATGCTCAAATGCTCAAGAATGGCTTATTCTTCGACCCTTACTCTTCCAGCAAGCTTATCCAGGCTGCTTCATTATCTGAATTCTCAAGCCTTCTTTATGCCCAGAAAGTGTTCGACCAAATTACTCAACCAAATGTTTATTCGTTTAATGCGCTTATTCGTGCTTATTCAAGCTCTGACCCAGTTATGGCACTCTCTGTTTTCATAAAGATGCTTTATGAAAGTTGTGAAATGCCAAGTAAGTTCACTTATCCTTTTGTGGTCAAGGCATGTGCGGAACTTTGTTGGTTTCGAATTGGAAAAGCGCTTCAAGGGTTGGCGATTAAGAGCAATTTGGGTTCTGATTTGTTCATAAATAATTCTTTGATTCACTGCTATGCTGAATGTGGGAGTTCGGATATCGCATATAGCTTGTTTTTGAGTATGAAGGAGAGAGATGTTGTTTCGTGGAATTCCGTAATTAAGGGGTTCTCTCAGGCTGGTTGTGCTGATAAGGCTTTGGAGCTGTTTCACAGAATGGAAAAGGAGAATTTGAAACCCAATGTTGTGACAATGATCGCTGTTTTAACAGCTTGTGGGAAGAAAATGGATTTAGAGTTGGGAAGATGGGTGCATGAGTATATTGAAAGGAATGAGATTAAAGAAATTATGGCTTTGAACAATGCCATTCTTGATATGTATATGAAATGTGGGGGTTATGTTGACGCGAAGAGATTGTTTGATAAAATGAAGGAGAAGGATATAGTTTCTTGGACTACAATGCTTGTTGGGTATGCTAGGTTGGGGGATTTTGATTCTGCTAGAAGGGTTTTTGATTCAATACCTCGCAAAGATATTGCTGCATGGAATGCTCTTATCTCTGCGTATGAGCAATGTGGAAATCCTAAAGAAGCGTTGGCTGTTTTTCATGAATTGCAGCAAAATAAGCAGTCTAAACCTGACCAGTTGACATTAGTCAGTGCTTTGTCAGCATGTTCTCACTTGGGGGCAATGGATTTGGGTAGGTGGATTCATGTGTACATAAAGAAAAACCGTGTACAGTTAAATTGCCATCTTACTACTTCTCTCATTGATATGTATGCTAAGTGTGGGGATTTAGAGAAAGCTCTTGAGGTATTTCATTCAGTGGACAAAAGAGATGTGTATGTATATAGTTCAATGATCGCTGGTTTGGCAATGTATGGGCGTGGGAAGGATGCAATAGCTCTGTTCTTGAAGATGAAAGGAGAGAAGGTCCGGCCTAATGCTGTGACTTTCACTAACTTGCTAAGTGCTTGTAGTCATTCAGGGCTAGTGGAAGAGGGGACGAGTTTTTTTAATCAAATGGAGTCGATCTACAGTGTTGTGCGAGAGTCAAAGCACTATTCTTGCATGGTTGATATTCTTGGCCGTGCTGGCCATTTGGAAGAGGCTTTAGCGTTAATAGAGAATATGCATATATCAGCTGGAGCTTCTGTATGGGGTGCTTTGCTTGGTGCCTCTATACTCCACGGTAACATTCATATGGCTGAGCAAGCTGGAACTCGCTTACTTGAACTAGAACCACAAAATGATGGAGCTTATGTTCTCTTATCAAATATTTATGCCAAGTTAGGAAATTGGGACAAGGTATCATTGTTAAGGAAGACAATGAAAGACTCCGGATTAAAGAAAGAACCAGGTTGCAGCTCAATCGAGGTCAATGGTTCTGTTCATGAGTTTTTGGTGGGAGATAACACCCACCCTAGAGCTCATGAAATCTACTCGAAGTTGGATGAAGTTGTGAATAAGCTCAAATCATTTGGTTATAGACCAAAGACGTCGGAGCTGCTCCAACTTGTGGAAGAGGAAGATTTGCAAGAACAGGCACTAAATTCTCATAGTGAGAAGTTAGCTATTGCTTTTGGACTTATTAGTACTGATTCGTCCCAAACCATTCGGATTATGAAGAATCTTCGAGTTTGTGGGGACTGCCATTCCGTTGCTAAACTGATATCTAAGCTTTATGATAGAGAAATACTGTTGAGAGATCGATATCGATTTCATCATTTTAAGGATGGAAGTTGCTCATGCAGGGACTATTGGTAAGAGTAAGCTTTATGGCAGCTATTAAAAAAAAAAAAAGAAAAAGCTTTATGGCAGCTATGATCAAATATTACCTCAGAAACTATATATAAATTGTACCTTTGTCACAAGGGTAGCTTTGATAGGATTACAATGCAACTACATACATAAAATTTTGCAGTAGTATCATATTGTATATTTTCATGTTAATGAAGATAGTTACCCGAGTAATGAGTATCATTCATTTGTATAAACCGTATTAAGCTTGTACATGAAAATTTGCTTAGCATAAAAAATGTGAGTGCTAAGACATAATCATTATTATTATTATCATCTCCACCAGTCCAATTTTTAAAGATTGATAAATACATATAACTTTTTATGTGTTAATAATTGTTGCCATGTACATACATTTAATTAAAATTAGTGTTATATAAGTATTATGTTAGAGCAAATTGCTGAAATGGTCCCCGAAAGTGAGTTCAGGTTGCCGTTTGGTCCTCAAAAGTACAAAAGTTGTAAATCGGTCCACGATATTGGCCAACGGTTGCAGATTGATCCAAAATTTAATCAAAGCGTTAATTGTTAACGCTCCAATGACGATTGTAGTTCACTCCTAAACTAATTCTATTATTACGGTTCGAACTTATTAACAACGCATGTAACTCACGAGGCACGTGGGCCGTTAACATTTAACAACGCTGTTAAATTTTGGACCAACTTGCAACCGTTGGCCAATATCGTGGACTGATTTGCAACTTTTATACTTTTGGGGACCAAAAGGCAACCTGAACCAGGGGGGGACCCAAGGGGGGGTGGGGTGGGCACCGGCCCCCCTAGGTTTTTCGGTTTCGTTATATCTATATACGATTTTTTAAATTTTTGTGATATATACACAAAAAAGTGTAAAGAAACTAAGTAGAAGTGTAGCTTAGTTGGTTAGAACCTTCATGTAATTGGTAGAGGTCATGAGTTCAAGACCTCCAAGGTTCATTTTTAACATTTTTTTGATACTTTCACTATTTTTATTTGTTTTGGCCCCCCAATTTTATTTTTCTCGAAGTTGGCTCCCTTTTATTTTCATCCTTGTTTCGCTCCTGACCTGAACCCATTTTCGAGGACCATTTCAGCAATTTGCTTTATCATGTTAATAATACTCCCTCCGTTTCTTTTTATTTGATTGTTTGGGGAAAAAGTACTTTATTAAGAGATTGTGAAAAATTACATTGGGATTGTAAAAAGGTGTATTGGAATTGTAAAAAGGTGCATTGGGATTGTAAAAAGTGCATTAAAATTGTAAACAATCAAATAAAAAGAAACATGGAAAAAATGCTCAAACAATCAAATAAAAAGAAACGGAGGGAGTATATAGTAGTACTATAAAAAAAATTATACATACGTAATAGATAGACCATTTATATGGACTATTCGCGCGTTACTCTAACAATAAACTTTGTTTAAGTGGGGCGAGGGAGGATGAGTTATGGAGTAAGACAAAATGAAATGGGAGTATTATATGATAACAAAAATCTGATTTTGGATGAGAACTGAGAAGTATATTATAGTATGTTAAAACGTCTACGGACTTCCATCTAGTAAGTATGATAGGGAGGCGCAAGAATTTGTGTTGTTGGTTCAAGTGTACTTGTTTAGATAGAATCCATCCATACAAACGATTTGAAATCTATATTTCAATAAACATTGATTTATTACTTTTCATTTATCAAGTCCTATAAACTATAATAAAGAAGTTAATGAATGTATCAACAGACTACGTATATATATATATGCATGCATATTTGTATTTGCACTACTTGTCGTGTTACGTTATTTTTTGAATCGGTATATTTTCAATCGTGATTATTTCTTTTTTCCGACAATAAAAAATCATTCAATTTGCATAAATTATCAAGTAAAGATTAAAAAAAGTATTCCTTGTTCATGTCTAAGTAATGAATTTGTGTCATCACTATATAGCAAGAATTTCGGACTAGATTTCAATTCTGCATTTAATATATGTAGGTAGTTGTTTTGAGTTATTCTCCAATTTTGTACGGTGGTTGTTGACATTCTGCTTCTTCTAATAAATAGAAGAATATGAGAAATGAAGTCAAGTGCGACGTGTTAGCAACTTAGCAACACTACAAAGACTAGTAATTAGTAAATATGCTACTATATAAATTTTTTGGTTTACAATAATAAAATTATTTATTTTTTATAAATACTTTTTTCGTAAATTAATGATAAGGTGAGTATCGAATCCAGGATCTTGCCACTACCAAGTACCTTTTCCACTAGGCTATTAGGTTTTAATATTAGTCTCCTATTGATAATAAATTATGGAATTTTAAATGGTTTCAAAATAATTTTCGACTCCATCCTTCCTCAATCATATATGGTAGAGATAAAAGTTAGTAAGTGAAGGAAAAACTATCAATTAAATCAAACCAAAAAGTACAACAACTAAGACGTGGCTTTTTTTTTTATACATTAGGCATTTACCTTCATTTTTAGAGAATGGAATTGCACAAATTATATATTGTTTTACGCTCAAAATTAAATATACTTAAGAAAAATATATTAAATAAAAATGTTATATTTATTTATTACTAAAAAAATTCATATTATTATAAAACGATAAACGAGGTCGTATGAACGGGACTATGTACAAATATATAGACATAGTATATGATAGTTATCAAAATAAAATTTTATGATAAAATATCTAAATATATCAATTAAATTCATTTAATTACTTCATTTTTATTACTTTAATTTTATCATCAAAAAAATTTATTATACCTATTAACTTTTAAATAAATGAAAATTAACAAAACTAAGTAATAGTTTAATATGCAAATTTACCAAGTAGTATTACTGAACTATCACAAATTCAAAACGGACCTCTCTTGAGTAGAGCCCTCCCTCAGTAGTAAAGTAGTTTAGACTAAACAATTGTCTATTTTACAATCACAAAATAGTACTCCCTCCGTTTCTTTTTATTTGATTGTTTGGGGAAAAAGTACTTTATTAAGAGATTGTGAAAAATTACATTGGGATTGTAAAAAGGTGTATTGGAATTGTAAAAAGGTGCATTAGAATTGTAAAAAATTGCATTGGGATTATAAAAAGTGCATTGAAATTGTAAACAATCAAATAAAAAGGAACATGGAAAAAATGCTCAAACAATCAAATAAAAAGAAACGGAGGGAGTATTATGGTATCTAAGTCCATCCATAGTACAAACAATTCCTCCACTAGCTATCACCGACAACCACCACTCCACCTCTAACTCCTCCATACACCATCATGTCCACACGGCAGCACCACCACCATCACCGCCTTATCCCCACCTTCTTAGTATTCCTACTACTCCCTTTCACCCTCTCCTTCCCATTTTCCAAAAAGAAAGTCCAAATAGATGGACCTATTAAGACCATAGTAATAGTAGTCATGGAAAATCGCTCATTTGACCATATCCTAGGCTGGCTCAAGAAAACAAGACCCGACATAGACGGAGTATCAGGATCCGAATTCAACCACCTCAACGCCTCCGACCCCAACTCCAATAAAGTCTTCGTCTCCGACAGTGCCATTTTCGTCGACTCTGACCCGGGTCACTCCATCCAAGCTATCAAAGAGCAGATATTCGGGTCGAATGATACCCGTATATCTGACCCAGCTCCGATGAACGGGTTTGCACAACAAGCCTATAGTATGGGAGTTGATGGAATGGAGAAAACCGTTATGAGTGGGTTTAAGCCGGAGGTTTTACCGGTTTACACCGAGTTAGCTAACGAATTCGCCGTGTTTGACCGGTGGTTCGCTTCAGTTCCTGCTTCAACGCAGCCGAACCGGTTTTATGTCCATTCGGGTACCTCACATGGCGCTTCGAGCAATGTCCGGAAGGATTTGATTGATGGGTTTCCTCAAAAAACGATATTTGATTCATTGGACGAAAGTGGACTTTCTTTTGGGATTTATTACCAGAATATTCCCGCCACGTTGTTTTTCAGGAGTTTAAGGAAGTTGAAAAATGTAGTAAAGTTCCATAGTTATAGTTTGATGTTTAAGTTGCATGCGAAATTGGGGTTGCTCCCGAATTATGTAGTGGTGGAGCAGAGGTATTTTGATGTCAGTTTGTTTCCAGCTAATGATGATCACCCATCACACGATGTTGCGATGGGGCAGAGGTTTGTGAAGGAGGTGTATGAGACTTTAAGAGCGAGTCCTCAGTGGAATGAAATGGCGTTGTTGATTACTTACGATGAGCATGGGGGGTTTTATGATCACGTCCCGACTCCGGTTAGCGGGGTGCCTAATCCTGATGGGATTATTGGGCCGGAGCCTTTTTACTTTCGGTTTGAGCGGTTGGGAGTCAGGGTGCCTACATTGTTGATTTCGCCATGGATTGATAAGCGCACGGGTGAGTTTTAGCGTTTTGTAGTTTTGTTAGTTGGATTTGACTGAAATGCTCTTTTTGTCGCTTCTTGTGGAGGTTTTTTAGGTAAAGCAACCTATTGCCATTTTGTATTCTTATGGCTAGTTGTAGTTGATGTATGTATCTGAATGTCTACAATTAAAAGCAGGGTGAATTATGACGGTTACATTTGGAGTTTTTATGTTATTCAGAACTTCATGGTTTAGCCAGAGCTAGAAGACAACTAGGATGATCAATAACTTTATTGGTCTCTGTAGGGATTAGTTTCTGATTAGGTTATAGTGTAGTATAACTAAGTACTTCAGTGGAAGAAAAATTAACCTCAAATGAGTGATCATGGCAACTTGTAGTGGACTGAAATAGAAGTTTTGTTGGGCAAAATTGTGCATTAATGTGAGTTGCATTAAATTGGTTACCTAAGTCGTTCGTCTTGAACTGTAAACTGGTATGTGTTGTGCATCATGTTTCCGTAAACATCGTCGTGGAAATTTACATCAATATTATCAGTTTATAAGACTGAAATCTGAAGATTTATTTAGCTTTTGGTCCAACTCGTTACTTATTCTATGTCTTTTCGCTCTTTGGTAGCAACAATTATATCTATGTAAAGATGAGATTAGTTTCTTTGTTGAGGGATGGAATATTGGTTTTCCTTCCTAGTGTCTGGTTCTGCATGTCAGTTGAATGATTGTATCCGTTTTTTAGCTTAATATTCAGCAGTTCAGGGGGCATTTTTTCTCCTTTTCAATACTTTGAGGGAGTGTATGCAATTAAAATGATTGGAAAATTGAGCACGTGAATGATGATTTTCTTTGGATTTGGTGAGCTGAGGAACGAACTTCTTCGATTAGCAGTCATCCCATTGTGGCTTAAATATCAGAAAACGTTAAACTATAATCTTATGTTACCAGTTAGTTTAATTATCTTCTTTCAATGTTTCCTCCCATTGACATTACTGATTCAAATAGGCTTTAATTCTATCCTCTGCATAGCTTTACTCAACTCTTGTTCGCTGCAGTTATTCACGAGCCAAGTGGTCCAACACCAACTTCACAGTTTGAGCACTCCTCAATACCGGCAACTGTGAAGAAACTTTTTAATTTGAACTCAAACTTCTTAACCAAGCGAGATGCATGGGCTGGGACTTTCGACAAGTACTTCAGCATTCGTAAGACTCCACGTGATGATTGTCCAGGTTTGCATCACCATCTCATCTGTCTTTTGTGTAGTGAAGAATGTGTCTTTCTCTTCCTTGAAATTTGACTAGAAGCTAAAAATTATAGCAAGGGGATTCTCTGTTCATCAGGCAGGGAAAAGTTTTCCTTGACTTTCTCAAGTTGTGGTCAGTAGAGATTTTTTTGTTTTGAATAATGTTACTAATATAACAATTTCCCCAATTTCTTTCTTTTTGTAAATTAGCGATGAGGCGAGTTTCGGACCCAGGACCTTTTTGGTCACTAGCAAGAGCCTTTTCCACTAGGCTATTCGATTAACTCCAATTTCCCCAATTTTATTAAGAAGAGAGAAACTGATATCATGGTTTTGTTGCTCTTTGCTCTTTTCCGTCACTTAATATGTTGGAGTAGCCTCTTCCATTTGCCTGCTCATGGTAACCTCCTAGGTGATCATGGACTTGTTTGACTGACCTTTCAGGAGTATCTTTCAAGAACTTGTAATCTTGCCTAACTAATAATAGCTCAATTAATAAGATTGTTAAAATAGCGAACTTGTAAGCTCTCTAAATAGTTCAGCTAAAAAGATCACATAATAACATCAATTTTACCTAATGACTGGAAAAACAACACCCACTAGTTCTGTAGCAGTGCTTGTTTTTTACTTCAATAACATTCAACTAGGTCTCAATGTTTCATTTTAATCTTTTCCAATCATCAAAGCCTAAAACTATGTCAATACTCCCATCTGTTGATATATAGGAGTATATGAATATCGATGGATCCTTAAAAACAATAGAACACGAGAGGGAGTGTTATTTATCACTTAATTAATCACTGTATATTCTGAAGAATAATTCAGAAGAGCATATAGTAATAATGAACAGATCAAGCTGATTCTGATGCTTTTCCATTTAACGCAGAAACACTACCAGAGGTGACAATGCCATTGAGGCCAAGAGGCCCAAAAGAAGACGCTGAACTCACTGAGTTCCAGATTGAACTAATTCAACTTGCTTCCCAACTTAATGGCGATTATGTTCTCAACTCATATCCGGATATAGGGAAAAGCATGAGCGCAGGTGAAGCAAATAAATATGCAGAGGCTGCAGTTGAAAGGTTTTTAGAAGCAGGAAGAGCTGCTCTGAGAGCTGGAGCAAATGACTCAGCTATCGTTACAATGAAACCTTCCCTGACTAGCCGCATATCAGCCAGTGAGAATTACATCGAAGCCTTTTGATCCACTTTAAGTTCATAAGAGATGTAAGTTTAGTCTATCTATAATCTATGTGTGTATATGTATATATATAATACTCATATGTTGACAAAAGGTGCACTTGATGCGCTCTCTTGTTATGAAAAAACAGAAGCACTATAAATTTATAATAGCAACTGCTTCTGTGTTAAATTTTCTATGTTCACCTTCTTAGGGTCGTTATATGATCAAGTATTTCGATTCTGCATTTGTGCATAGCTTAGCTTATAATTACTTAATTAGACGTTATATAATTATAATATCAAGCAGTGTGAAAATAATAATCCATATTTTTTAATTCTAATTGTTGGGAGATCACCAATAACTAATCGATTTGTAGTGGGGTTATTGCCTCTATTAATGTAATAACTTCCTTAGCTTCCAAGGTCTGCTCTATGTCCAGTGTGTTGAGGTTTTAACAATTGGAA
Source organism: Echium plantagineum (assembly GCA_003412495.2). NCBI lineage: Eukaryota > Viridiplantae > Streptophyta > Magnoliopsida > Boraginales > Boraginaceae > Echium > Echium plantagineum. Next base: position 31,719,431 of record CM016564.1, read on the forward strand.
GTTTGTAACACTTAAATTTTAAGCAGGTATAATTCTGATAGAGATTCTGTCATATTTCATTTTAAAATATACAGAAACTGAAAATTCACTCAGTCTTATTGAGGTAGGAAAATTCGACGATCAAATTGATTGGTTATTAATGATTTAGGCTGTAAAATGAATTTAAATAGTTAATTAATTGTGCAGAGTATTTCCAAAATATTACCACTTACAAGTTTCACCTAAAAAGGACTCTCATCCAAGAAGTTAGACTTGTAGGAAAATACTTATACTCATTCTCATCGCACCTCATAAAATGGTCGTTTGCTCCCTAAAATATAGCCATCTGTGCTCCTCACATCTATCCGACTACCCGAGGTCTGTATAAAGAATAGTATACAAAATGATATTCTCTTCATTGAATTTATTAAAAATACTTATTATTAACTTATGAGTAACTATATAAAATATAAAAACAAATTTAATTCAATATACTATGACGAACACTCTGTTGAAAGTTTTGCTGCCAAAAATAATTTTCTTTTTCTATCTATTCCATTTCATTTTATTTTATTTTATTAGATAGAGATGAAACAAAAAACTAAAATAAAGATATAGATGAATCTATGAATAACCAAGTCCTCCGGGACACAATCTACAAATAAAATACTCCAATCATTGAAAGCAAAGGCTGTAAACGTAGCATCCCCGAATCCTTCGACTATTTCGATAGAAAGAAATTGGGAAACAAAAAAATAGCCTAACAATATAATGAAATCTCCCACCTTCATCAACAACCTCTACTCAATGTGGTTGACCACCTTTAAGCACCACCGCACTTTCATTCTCTTCCACAATGGCCACCAATCCCATCTCCCGCCCCCGCTCCAGATCAACTATCCGCCCTCTCCTCCTCTTTTCCTTCGTTCTACTTGTCATTGTATTCCTTATCGAGGTACATATTCTTCCTTTATATATTCTCGTACTTTTGTTCACTATACGTTTAACATATTTTGCGAAAACTATCGTGGTCAAAGATTTGCATTGAAAAACTATATAAGAATTTCCATGGAGAATTTTAAAAAATTAGTTTTTTTTGGCAGGTGAATAGCTTTATCTCAAAGACCAAAACAATTGCTGGGCACAACTTAGAGCCAACTCCATGGCACTTATTCGAGCCAAAAACTTTCCACGAAGAATCAAAATACTCAACAGCTTCCAAGATCATCCAATGCCATTACCTGACATGCGGCGCCAGCGCCACGTTAACCGCCTCCAACGCCACGTCCCCCCACCATAAATCTCCACATTCTTGCCCAACATTCTTTAGTCACATATACAAAGATTTGGCACCATGGGCTAAGACCAAGATTTCTCAATCTCACCTTAAGGAGGCTCAAAAGTATGCAGCCTTTAGAGTTATAATCATAGATGGAAAATTGTCTGTAGATTTTTACTATGCTTGTGTTCAAAGCAGAGCAATGATTACAATTTGGGGGTTTGTTCAGTTGCTTAAGAGGTACCCAGGGAGAATAGCTGATGTGGATTTGATGTTTGAGTGCATGGATAAGCCAACTATTGTTAGACAAGAACATTCTCAAAAACCTCTGCCTTTGTTTAGATATTGTACTACTCCAGACCATTTTGATATTCCTTTTCCAGATTGGTCTTTCTGGGGATGGTAACTACCTCAAACACTAATTATCATTATATTTGTCGACTTTCGGGAACTATACCATCAATAATTTGGATAACTATTGTGGTTGTTTTTATAGGCCAGAAACAAATATTGGAGCATGGGATGCAGAATTTGGAAGTATAAAAGAAGAGGCAGCAAGTGTGGGTTGGTTAGAGAGGTTCCCCTATGCATACTGGAAAGGAAATCCATATGTGAGTTCTCAAATTCGAACCAAGTTGCTTGAGTGTAATGGCACTGATTCATTTGGAGCTCAAATTTTGCGTCAGGTGACTTTACTTTCTCGCGTTATTTTCTGTATTTTCATTTTTATATAAATCATGTATCTTAGAGCATTTTCATAGTCTGATTTTAATTTATAGAATTGGGAAGAAGAAGCAAAGAAAGGATTTAAGGATTCTCAATTATCAAAACAATGCAAACATCGGTAAGTATTACATAAGGTAGTATTAAACATCACGCCATTTATCTTTTTTGTGCGCACTGTAAGGTTGTGTATTTATGGTGTGTTGAAGGTACAAGATTTACGCAGAAGGGTACGCTTGGTCAGTGAGCTTGAAGTACATTCTCTCATGTGGTTCAGTACCTTTGATCATAACTCCAAACTACACAGATTTTTTCAGTAGAGGTCTTGTTGAAAATAAAAACTATTTTCATATCATTCCTGATGAGGTGATGTGCCGTCGCATAAAGGCAGTGGTTGATTGGGGCAATTCTCACGTTTCCACGGTATATTTCAACCTTCTTGTATTATTGCTACTCGTTCTGGAACATCTGTTACACTTTTGAACGTTTTTTCAGAATAATTCGAGATTATATGATTTGTTGGTTATTACAGGCAACAACAGTTGGGAAAGAAGCACAAAATCTGATGGCCTCGTTAAATATGGATCATGTGTATGACTACATGTATCACCTGATAAACGAATACTCAAAGCTGCTTGATTTCACACCTCGACGGCCTCCTTCTGCAGTGGATGTTTGTGATGAATCTGTTTTATGTTTTGCTGATGAAAAACAAAAACCATTCCTCATTGCATCAGCTACTCAACCTTCTTCATCTGAGCCATGCACTCTTCCTAAACAAATAGCAACTAGGTAGGGGTAAGATAGAAAAGAAACTCGAGAGGGTAAAATGGTCAATTCATATGTTCATTGAAACAATGTAAATCATCTTCTATAAAAAAAAAATGAAATTGGCAATTTGGTGATTTTGGGTACATTAATTTGGAAGATGGTTTGAGTTTGAGTTTGAGTTTGACCTTGTCAATTTTGGCGTTTGAGATGGTGAGTGAGTGAGTGGTGACTATGGTCATTTCCTTGTCAGTTAGAACTTAATGTGCCTCTTGATAAGGTTCATGATCACCAACTTTGTTATGCATCATTCCCTCGTTTTGACGTAAATATTTAATTCTCCGTCAATTATTTGGGTAAATTTTAGTCCTACTAAATATATAGTCTCAAAAAAATTAAATGACAGTTTTTTTTGGGATCTTTTAGGACTGTTGGTAATAGTGATTAAGAAAATTTCAGTCACCAGATCGAATTGTCAATTCAATCTCTTCCAGATTTTCATTTATTTCCTTCGAATTTGTGTACGTTGTGTTTGGTTGAGATGGAATTATGATACTCAAGATGTTTTATTTACAACTTTGCTCTAGATCCATTCAAGACAATATGAAGTACCAAAGGAGTATAATTTAATTGCATATTTAAAAACACCAACAATATATAAGGGACTCAATAAGTGTATCTTCAAAAGATTTGTATTTCATTGATTTAATCAAGTAGTTTAGTGAAATAAATTCTTGCTAATGATCAAACTTGGATTCGAAGCTCACCTCACTTGAATAGCAAAACAATCACTACTTCTAAGTTACTCAATACCTTCAATGTTTTCCATGATGAAATTGCAAACATAACCATCCCACTTGAATACTTCATCGTTTTGGCTTAATATTCATGCACATTGTTACAACTTTTATTATTGCCTATAAAATAAAAAATAGCCATAATATATTGTGAGATCTATTTTTTGCTTAATAAATAAGAAGAGATAGAAGCATATTATGAGGCCTATTATAAATATTTACAATTTTTTTTACCAATTTTGAATTCAATTACTTTTACATATATTGTACGTTTCGCTATTGTTTTCAGTTTATTTACCTACCACATATATAATATGGGAAGGGAAATTAAAATTTATATGTTGAAACCTCATCATGTTTTCTAACAAATCATACATAACATTTGTCCAAATTAGAGCATCTATTTTTTCAACTCCTCCTCATATATATTATAAATAATTTATTTAATTAATTACTTCTATTTGTTGTCATATGGAGTATTTCATTTATATAGTTGGCATAACATGTGCCATGTATTTATATTAAAATTAATTAATGAGTTGAATCTCTTAAATGTATTTCAACTTTTTAAAATGAAAACCGACTAAATAAAATATTAATTCGTACATGAATCGACAGTCAAAACATCTAGTTGTTATTAACATAATAATGTTCATTCCAATCAAGCTAATTTATAAATGAAATCCACAGATATCACAAAACTTTGTACTTTCTTGAAGATGAATAAAGTAGGTGATATTTGTAAGTTGTAACAATCCAGAAAAACTGTAGGACATTGAAATAGAAAGATTGGACGAAAGTAGCAAATTAAACATTGATTATATTTAGTAGATGAAGTGCCTCTTGTAATAAGCACCAATGAAAATCAGCAATTCTCCACGTCACGATTAATGTCGATGGATACGAAGTTCCAAAATCTCACCTCAATTTTTATTACATCGGACATTGAATGGGGACAATTTTAAGAAAAAACAAAGTTGGCCGGTTGGTTGTGCAAACATGGCATAACATTAATTTGGCAGTGAAAATGGTACACTACTAATATCATTATTTGATACAGGACATGATAGCATTAATATTACAGTATTCGGTCAAAGACATCTTGTCCCAGTGGTAAGTATGCTGACACCTCTAACGGTAATATTTAATGATTATAATCGATCATTCGTAATAATAGAATTAAAGAATACTCCCCTTTATTGAAAATATATATATATATTACAGTATTCGATAAATAATGATATCTCCTACATTATCTATAATATTTGAAGGTATCGATGGTAATTTAATAGTCATTCCTATCAAATACTCATAGTCCATAGACCATAGCATATAAATTCTGAAGAGAGTCCTTTTGCAATTTTGCTTGCATGCTTCAAAAATTAATTTAATTTTCGATGGCAGGCCATGCTTTTTGACTTAGAGAAAAAGACATACTCTGCTATAGAGTGGAAAAGTCTAATAGGCTAATCTCCTCATTGGTTAACTTTCAATTGCAACTTGCACTTATTTATTCTCCTATTTGTTACTGGTTGCCTACTCGTATGCCATTTGCTTCTTCAAGCTCAGAATTTAATTTTCCCTTTCTTTGTCTCATAAGTAAGGTATGGTTTATTCTCCATATTATTTGTTTATGTTACTATGGTAATATGCCTTCTGTGTCAAACAATCTATCAAGAAACCAGAATTTGATCAAAGTCTTGCAACTTTATGTTCTTTAACTTCACTAGAATTGCCATATTTTTCTTGTTGTATCTACTTTTCAGTTTGATTTAAGTTCAAGGCTCAGTAAAAGTTTTTTGGTTTGCCTTTTCTTGCTTGTAGTAATAAAATCTAACACTGTTGTTTTATGTTGAAATTGTAATAAATTATACTTGTTTGTTCTTTAGAGTAATAAAAAGGATTTATAAGCTGTGATTCCAAGAGGGGAGGTGATTTTTTTTCATTTACATATGGAGGATGGTGAATTACAAAGGGCGGAAGGGTGTGCGTCGAAATTTTCAATATTGTTGGAGCTGTCTGCATTGGATGATTTGACTGGCTTCAGGAATGCTATTGAAGAAGGTGGTCATGATGTTAATGAATCAGGATTATGGTATAGTAGGAGAGTTGGTTATAGGAAGATGGCTTTGGAGGAGAGGACTCCCCTCATGATTGCTGCTTTGTATGGAAGTAAGCGAGTGGTGAGTTACATTCTGGAGAAGGGCGTTGTAGATGTTAACAAGACTTGTGGTTCTGATAGGGTAAGTGCCCTCCATTGTTCTGTTTTTGGCGGTTCTGATTCTTCGTGTGAGGTTGTAAAGCTCTTGCTTGACGCTTGTGCTGATGTAGATTTGGTGGATGTTGATGGAAATCGTCCTGCTGACCTTATTCCTGGACACCATTCTATATGTAAGTCGAGGAGGAAGATGATACTATTGCTAAATGGGAAGTCTAGTTTTGAAGAAGAAACAGAAGTGGAACAGGTTTTCACTCCACAAATATGCAAAGATGAATCACAGAAAAAAGATTACCCTGTTGATCCGTCTCTTCCTGATGTGAAAGATGGCATTTATCAAACTGATGAATTCAGAATGTTTGCATTCAAAGTGAAGCCTTGCTCCAGGGCTTACTCTCATGATTGGACAGAGTGCCCATTTGTTCATCCTGGTGAAAATGCTAGGCGGCGTGATCCAAGAAAGTACCACTACAGTTGTGTTCCCTGCCCGGATTTCAGAAAAGGATCATGCCACCGAGGGGATGCTTGTGAATATGCTCATGGAATTTTCGAGTGTTGGCTTCATCCTGCTCAGTACAGAACCCGTATGTGTAAGGATGAAGAACAATGTAAGAGGAGGGTTTGCTTCTTTGCTCACAAGCCTGAAGAACTCCGTCCCTTGTATGCTTCTACAGGCTCGGGAATGCCTTCTCCGAGATCAATCTCCAATGGTGCTTCTCCATATGATATTGCGTCAATAATCCCACATGGAAACGGTTTTCCATCTGCTATATTGTCGTCAACCCTTACATCACCCATGACACCATGTGGCCCGTCTTCACCTATCAGTGGATCCGTGTGGCTTAATCAGCCTAGTGATGTACCTCCAACTCTCCAGTTACCTGGTAGCAGGTTGAAATGTGCTATACATGCTAGAGATGTTGATTTTGATGCTCCTATGTCCGATTTTCCTTCTCCAACCTGGAGAAACAATAACTTTAACTCTGCAGCTTTTGCTGCATCCACAGATCAAAACGGGACACATGGTAGGACTGCAGGCATTCTACCTACTAATCTTGATGATCATTATGGAAGTCATGATCCAAAGATATGGTCTACATTAGAGGAGCTCTCGCTCGATTCTGGTCACCCAAATTCTCACAATGGACTTCACTATCTGCAGAATCTGAACAGACATCGACAAGCAAGTTATGAGTCCAGTCTACCTTCATCCCCAAGGAGGTTATCATCTCCGTTTGGACTTGATCCAGCAGCAAATGCAGCATCTGTTTTGACAGCGCGATCAGCTGCATTTGCCAAACGCAGCTGGAGTTTCACTGACCGCACTGCTGCAAACCATCTTGCTGGTTCTTCACCTCTTTCACACACGCCTTCATCTGCCCTTACGGATTGGGGCTCGCCAGATGGAAAATTACATTGGGGAATTCAAGGAGAAGAACTAAACAAGTTAAGGAAATCAGCTTCTTTTGGAGCAAGGCACAATGGAAAAGCTTCCAAGAGGAGAGAAGCTTCACCACCAGCCCTGGCAGACGAACATGAAGTGTCCTGGGTTCAATCTGTAGTAAAAGACGTTCCAGTTCCATCCCCCGATCCTTTTCTGCTCGCATATCGGAATAACCAGCAGCAGTTAAACAATGGAAACTTGGAGACGTATCCATCATGGGTAGATCAGTTATATATGGAGCAAGAGCAGATTGTTGCTTCCTAATCAATGCAGATTACCTTTCATTATCTAAACAAAACTCTTGACTCACTATTTTCACCTAAATCAATATTGGTGTAATAGTTTTGTACTATCATTCAAATAAGAGCATTGCTTCATACAATTTGCCGATGCCTTTCAATTGTAGTACGAGTATTTTTTTCAAATTCATATACTCCTATTGTTAACCACTAAATATTTATAAATTTATTATATGTAGGTCCTTTCCATAGAGGTTATATCATCTAACTTGTGTAATATCAAAATTTTCCTCATCTATTGTGTTCTCAAAAAAAAATTAATAAACATTTACTAAAATCAATTAATTAGACAACAAGGAGAAAGACATAAAATTTTCTTCTCACATTAACCACAACATGTAGATAGTACAAACTTCCATCATACCACCTTAGAAACATGAGAATTACAACTAGAAAACAAAAAAGGAAATAAAACTTCCATCAAAACAGGTTGAACAAAACTTAAGTTTTCTGCCCTCATATCACCCATTACATTGCTATTCAAATATGGGGATTATAGGACATTACTTTAACTTTTCATAAACAGAAAAGCCTTTTAAAGTGTTTTGATATTCCAACACATCACGTAGAGCGGCTTCGTTATCAATCAAGCTTGCTCCTGGATGATCCGCTTTGGGTTGGATCTGTCTGATAGAACACAACATCACCAACATCACTAACGAAATGATCTTGACTCACACTTCTTGTTAAATCTGTGATTAAGTGCATTGGAAAAATCCCTGATGTTTTCGGCTCTCTGTAATATTTCCCCAATACTGGCTTAGCTGCTTTTGTCTGCATCAAACATTTTATAAATATGAACTCGGTTCGTGTTAACATACACAACGGTAATCAGGGGAGCAGTTATTGTATCTGTTACATACCGCCTCAATCAAGTGATAATGTGGGATTTGAGGGAAGAGATGATGAATAACGTGAGTGCCAATATCATGGTGGATGTTGTTAAACACTCCATAGTCACGATCAATCGTCGTGAGTCCTCCCCTTAAGTAACTCCATTCCTGATTAGCACACATAATAACATCACCTTTTGAAACAACATCAAGAATATGCTACAATCATACATTTCTAAAATTAGTACAGTATTCTATTTACCTTTCCGCGGTACCATGGAAGCTTTTGCTCGTGGCCATGGTGATGCAAATATGTGACCGTGTCCAACCACACTACAAAAATCTGCCAATAAATATAGAGTTAGATAAAATAAGAACAATCTTGAACATAATAGTACCAAACAAAGACAGAGAGCCTATAAGTTTGTTTACTAACCATGTAGGGTACGCCGTAGAGTTTAAGGACTTGTAGAGGTCCTACGACGAAGGAGAGGGCGATGAGGAAACCGATCATTGTAAACCAACAAATTGTGGATGTTAATACTTGTTTCCTCTCATTTGGTTGAAATAAGTCACTGTAAGGATTGAAGTGTGAGCCAGTTTTTCCAGGACTCCTCCACCACTGCAATAAAAAGGAAGTACATGCTTAATTGTTCTCATTTTGATGTCATATTTAGCCTTTAGGACAATCCCAAAACATAGTTCGATTGATGAAGATAATGAATAGAAGTTTACCAAGTACAATGGGTATGAGAACAAAGGGAAAGGGATTTTGTATCTCAGATATTTGGTGGATGACTCCAACTTGTTGTACAATGTTTCTGGCAACTACAAGCAAAGTCACAACTTGTCAACAATCATTGCAAACACATATAGGCAAATGCAATCATTTTATATACTACATGAGAATCTGATTATATGATCTTTTTGTCGAAGCTCAATGGCGTTAAAATAAAAGGTAAGGTTATATTTTGTTGATAAAATCTCGTTATTAAATTGAAATGAAGAGAATATTTATAGAAAGAGAAGTAGTGTGAGTTATACCGGCACCCAAGATTCGTCACGTTCAACATGTCCATGATTGGCATGATGTGTTCTGTGACTGATCCTCCTATATAAATATTCATAATAAACTCATCTCAGATTTGGTACTGATTCAAGAAACTGATATAATATTTACAGATATTTGGTCGAGTCACGAGTGCATGACATTCACTTAATTAAAACTCAATATAATAAAGAAAATGAATTTAAAAAACTAACTGGATTAGTATTATTCATTATAATTTAAATATTTGCAACTCTGAAAGAAAAACTTGATTTGAATACTGAAAATTGTTCGTGCTTATTAGTGCCTAGTCCAAATACTAACCATCCATGGAATGGTACAAGGATTGAAGAATGCAGGATATGTCCAACAACATTGTTCAGAGTCACACTATCTGAAAAGCTCCCATGCCCACTGCAACCATTCACAACATGCTAAAAAGTGAACAAATCATTCGACATAATCGAGATCAGATAGTATGCAACATTAGCAACGTGTGTTACACTTATGTACGAACATAATCAAGTGTAACATAAATTGTCGCTCTAAATCTACCAAAAATGTAATAGATAAAGGAATAAATAATGTTAGGGCTTACCAATCATGTCCAAGAACAAAAACAGCCCAAAACATAGTACCCTGAGCAGCCCAATAGAGGGGATAAAAGATCCAATTGTCGAAGTAATTAGCCAATGCAATTAATCCGAAAATGACGAGAATGTCCCTGAGGACATAGCTGAGGGACTTCCAAGGATTCTTGAGCCAGCAGTGAGCAGGAATGGCTGCGCGAATCTCGCCGATCTTGAAGGGAGGTGGTGCACTCAGATCACTCTCGGACTCCCCATTTTTCTTCTCGTTATTACCATATGCCTTCCTGAACTCCTCCTCGAAATCCACCCATGGCCATGTGTTTTTTGGCGGAAATTTCACTTGCATTGGCTCATCTCCCTTTCCACTTTCTTTTTCTATAAAAATAAAAAATTGATTAATGCATGACAATTTTCATTACTAATACAACGGACCATAACACGAATCAATCATGAAATTTTGTTCTAGTTCCGTCCATGTATGATAATGAGTTGAGGATACTCAAATTTCGAGATTAGATCAAGTAGCCGAATTTCGGGTATCTGGTCACGTTGGTCCAACTCCCTATTATAGTACTACAATATTGTCATATCAATGACGAGCTCGAAGGGCATAAAGATGCAATGTATGTCCATTGAGTATGGGTGTGTTCAATCCAAGGAAATTGGGTCAAAACATACAATGTACCTCTGTGTAGCACTTTCGCTAACTAAAAGTCATTCATGAAACGATGAAACTGTCATCCTAACAGCCCCACAGAGCGTGAACGTGAACTAAAAGTCATTCACAACTAACTAGGTAAAATGGTTGTTATTTTGTCAAGTTTGTAATAACATCTAAAGAAACAAGATTGAGAACAATGTACATGAGTAAAAGAAGAGATTTTATTACCTTGAACAAGGTTGGATATGCATCTCAAACTTTCAGGTTGAGCTCCAACGTCGCCCATATTTGTAATGAAAGAATGAGATGTAATATGAAATGCCTTCTTGAGGATCTCTCTATATATAGTTGATGAGCCAAGTGTATAGAGATTCGTTTCTCTATGAAGATATTTGTACTATTATCACCTCCTCAAACTAAATGCAACAAAAAACCAAAAACCAAAAAAGTGGTTAATAATTTGAATATTGCAAAATTTGGGGTTGGTGTGAAATTCAGTGGAATCTGAGCATCTACACAAGAACGTGACACTGCCATCAACCTGTTTTTATATACAATCAAGACAATATTCTCCAAAAAATATTGGTTTTTTTTATATTTTTATGAAATATAAAAAATATACTAAAAGGAAGTAAATCAAATCATCACCTCATATTTTAGACAAGAACAATCAACATGGCGTCTGCATATGTTTAGATACTTTGAGTAAGAATTTGTTGTAAAAAAAGGTAGTGAGAATATTAAAGCTCATTTACTAAAATTGGTTAGAAGATGTACGTAAAGCTTCTAGCTCCTTTAATATGTGTTCATTTTTAGTGGTTACACATAACTCATAATTAGTTAATCTAGTACTGCTTTATGTAATAATATGGGGTGATGTATTATATAAATACACGTTACATATAATTGGGTTTGATTTAATCAAACTTGATGCAGGAAATTAGGATATTACTTGTTCTTGCAACAATGCATATATGACGGCACGAAGAGCGGATCTTCTTTGTTCACTAAGAAGATCCGCTCATTTAACAGATGTGTTAATTTAGAAATAATTTGTGTATATACATGATACATATTTATGGAAATTATTTGCCTATCATTTTCATTTATGAGGATTGAAATAGCACAATGGTCATTTAACAATTACCATACAAAAAGATAACAATTAATGTTGTAGTATCAAGATATCCATTAGTAATTGTTATACTTTATTAAGAGATCTTTAGGTGTTCTCTTGTAACAATGTGTGTATGTGTCACTCTATATATATGTTATACTTATTAATATATATAGTTTTAATTTTTAAATTAATTTTGTCAACATAAAATAAATTATTATAATTGTTATGATGTGACGTTAGATATGAGCTAATGTATAATGTGAAGAGATTGCTACTCGATCGATACAATGTGGATCAGAATACACTCAATTGATTTAGAAACAACCAAATAATATACTCAATAGATGCAAATATAGTGCACTAATCTGCTGCACATTTTATTGAAGTTTAAGGCCTATATATAGCCTCCAAAATACAAACTCCTACTAAATAAATTGTAGTAAATACTAATTCAAAATGTCCATGATGACACTTAATTTTTGTCTTGACTTTCAGTCAGCTTCATAATGAAATGCAGAATTTTCATTCTTGTTTTAGTAGTCAATATTTTTTCTTTATTTAATTGTGCTCAAAAGTTTAATATTTGTTAAAGCCTCATTTTACCTTCAATGAAATTAAAGTAGAGGACAAACTGATCTAAAATAATTTTTCATGAAAAAAATTACCTAAAAAATGGTTTAGGAGACAAATTAATCTACTTAAAGGTTTAATCCCTCATTTAAATAATTGTCAATAGTTTGGGGATAGTATAAAATTTAGCCTCGATTTAACTATAAGATAACAATATATGATGAGCTTTTAGAAGTATTCTTTTTATATACGGAATGAGATGAGGTAATTGTATTGCTCTTTGAGTAAATTGTAAGTTGTAAGATTTGTGACATTTGTGACATATAAAAAGAGACGTGTGAGGTAGTGGCGAAGCCTAACTGAGAATGGTCTGTAGGGCTTCCACATGACTCTCAGATCCCTCCTTATTCAAATTCACACATTTGTGAGACCCTAAGAGCCGTGCTTAACTTCTTATGTTTTGTTTGGCAGGTAAGCTGGATGGGCTTCAAGTTAATCAAACTCACTTCATCGTTAATTTACAGGTAGTGCAGTGCATGAGCTGAGTTAAACTGAGGAGCTCGCTTAGCTCGGCTCGTAACTAAATGAGCCGAGCCGCAAGCTAGGCTCTCAGCTTGTCCGCTCGGCGAGCTAGCTCGGGAAGCCTGCTCATTAGCTCGATAGTGCATATGTTGATATTATTTTTAATAAAATTAGTTATATTATACTTTGTTAGTCATTTCAATTATTATGATTAATGTTAATTTATATTCAATTTAATATTTTTATTTACATGTTAGTTAATTTTATTACTTGTTATATGTTAAGTAATTTTATTAATTATTTATGTAAATAGTTTTTTGTTAATCTTATTAAAGTTGAAACTTTCGAAATGAGTTAAGTGAGCTAGCTTGGAGCTCGGCTTGGAAATGGCTCGTTTAGTGATGAACTGAGCTAAAAATTTTGGAGCTCCGGCTCGGCTCGTGTACACCTCTATTTACAGGGGAAAAAGGTGGATGGGGTTTCTTTCAAAAGCCTCAATTATAATTTCCTCTGATTTTGTATTTGTTATCCTGGCTATTTTAATATAATAATAACTAGTTATTTGAGCAGTGTGGCATTTATGCGAAGGCGTTTATATTTTTTTATAATAGACTTTTATGTTGTTGAAGTTATAATTCAAATAATATATATAAAAGCAAAAAAAATGAAAAACATGATTGGTTATGAACAAAAAAAAAGTTTAGAAAATGCTGAACAATTGTTATTACTCCTATATAAAAATAAATAGTTATTTATAAAAACCATGACTAAACATATACGGTTATATATAGTGGTTAATATTGTAATTATTTATGCTTCACTAAATTAATTATGACTTCTCACTTTATATAGTACAAATAATTTAAACTAAATGATATTAAGACAACTTTTATTATATACTACTATAAAAAGTGCAAAGAGACAAGTATTTTACATCAATTTTTTTTATTAAGATAACAACTAAAAACTTAAAAAGTATCAGTTATTGGTAGGCCTGTAATCGAGTTGAATATTTGGAGGTTTGGGCTTGAGGTTTGAGAGGTCAAACTTTTTCGAGCCAAACCATTTGGGTGGTCAAACCTTAGAAATTGACGTTTGGCTTGAGTTTGAAGGTTCGAGCCGAACACGCTCAAAAACGTTTGGCTTGATAACCATTGGAAGAAAATCAAGAACGAAAACCTTATATAAACAAAAAAGTCGAAAAAATAACAATTAAAATCGTAATTGAAGCTACAATTATACAAACAAAGGTGAGGGGGAGGGGGAGGGGAGGGGTTTGGAGATCTTATGTGGATGAGTGATGCCATGTCTCATGAGGGTGAGCGGGGCGGGGGAACGGCTTTTGAAAAGAGAAAAGATGAGAGAGGGCCGAAGAGGGGGGGGGGGGGGGATCTGGAGAGTGGAGATGAAAGAATGAGATGAGTACATAGATGTGAATATATATGGGTTGATAATGATTTTATCATTAAATACACATATGGTGACCGAGCCAAACCTTTTCGAACGGTTTGGCTCGATTTGACAAATACCCAATCCAACCGTTTGGCTTGACATTTGATCCCACGAGCAAACTTCGATCGGAACCTTTTCGAGCCAAATACGTCAAGCTTTTTCGAATAGATACGTTTGCTGATAGCCCTAGTTATTGGAATCTAGACACTCCAAACAACTCATTTAACTAGTTTAACAATATATACTCCCTCCGTCCCTAAAAGATTGTCACATTTTGACTTTTAGTGGTCAACAAAACACGATTTAAAACATAAATATCTATTATTTTACATGCGAAAAAATTATAAAAAGTTAATATTTCAAAAATATATATTGAGACGAATCTAACAAGGTCCCACAAGACTATATTATTTATTATCGTTTAATGGGAATTCATGATCAAATTTTGTAATGTTAGATTAATAAAAGTCAAAATATGACAATTTTTTAGGGACGGAGGGAGTATAATTTAACAGAATTTAATATGGTAAGAATGAGATGTTAGTTATGATCCTATGGAGAGATCAAGTAAACAATTATAAATTTTAAATTTAAATTTTTTTCCAGATTGTTACATATTACATTTTTTCTTATTATTATCCTCAATTCATAATATTACTTTTTATTTCTTACTCTTATCAAAGTAATAAATTCTTCAAATGTATTTATATATTGTTATTTCCTTGTAAACTTTCACAACGTAATAGAAAATAATAGTGTGTTCGGATTGCGGTGAATCAGGGAGAATTGAGGGGAATTTTAAAAAAATTGTATTTGGGAACTAAAATTAGTTTTGAGATAGGAGAATTCATTACCACTAATCCACCCTCATTACCACTGATTTCTCTCATATTTTCTCCCCTCCAAATCGGAAGAGAATCACAATTTTAATTGTATTTTCTCTCTTTTTCCCCTGATTCGCCTAGTTTATAATTACTGTACATAAACAACAATAAAATATATTCCCTGATTCTCACTCATTCCCTTCCTTAAGATAATCTTAATCAATTCTCCTCCCACTGATTCACCCCAATCCAAACACACGAAAAATGAAAATGATACTACAAACGTTTTTAGAATCCGTATATTTTTCGACCCCTCCCTTTTAAGATTACAAGAAACAAACAGGGCCTTAGAGTGTCTATGGTCCGGGACATCGTCCACCAGTTGAAAGGTGATGTGTCCGATTCTCCAGGACCAGGAGGGTGTTTATGTATGTCTTTTTAACACATAAGAATCCTCCAGGCTTCTGTGTTTTTGCAGATGCATCCTTCTTCTTGGATCTTACATTTTTCGCATTTTTCTATGTCTTACTCCCTCCTGGACCGCCCATTCTTGTTTTCTTGCTAAAATTGCTTTAGACCTATTTAGATACCTTACACTTTACAAACAGAGGGAGTATATCATAAGGTATATACCTTGTTATTAATTCCTATTAATTTCTATGTATTAAATCGAAAACATTTTTTGAACGAGGTATTCAACTTCATAATGAATGGCAAAAGAAATCTTTATTGACCAAATAAGGTATTCTTGAATGAATACAAAAAAAAGGATGTAGATCTCTACTAGAAAGATTGAGAAGATCCAAAATAAAAGATATTGGTGCTTGCTAATGAAACAATGAAAGCAGTCAAATAATATAGATTAATTTAAGAGCCAAATATGTCGATTCTCATATACGTAGGTATCAAAAGAGCAACATAAAACTCGCATGCCTCATAAATCGCGTAGTGTATAAAAAGACTTCAGTCATATTGTGAATCTTTTAGATTAGACAGTAATTTGTCATTTGTTAATTCTTGTTGAAAAATGAAAACTATTTATTTGTACTTTCATTCTAATTAATTAGCACTTTAGTTGTCTAATAATTGTAACTTTCTATACTCTGTATTCGTTAGTTTAGTTAAATACTAATGTACTCATACTCTCACCACTAGTTTTTGTTTTTTTAAAAAAGATGTCATTCTACTTAATCTGATTGAGGCACCCTAAAAAAGCTGTCATTCTACTTAAAAAAGAAGAAATCATGTTCCGAAAATCATGTCGTGGGATACTACTGGCCAGAAATCAATTCCGTAGTGAAACGAAGCGAAAATCATGTCGGAGAGTCGAAAAATCATGTATGGGAATATGGGATGAAACTGGAAAGACATCATGTTTGGTCAACTAAAAGTTCATTGTTAAAGAAGAAAAACAGCCCAAACGTGAGATAGCAGAGGATTTTGGTTACAATCACCTTCATGCAGATAATAAATGTATCCAAATAAATTTATACGTAAAATTAATAATCAGTAACCCCGCTAGAACGCAACGGGATGATATTCTGGAGCTACTTGAACACTTTTACCACATATATTGCAAGCTATTGTGCTTACACATCTATGATTGTCTTGCCTTAAAGCGAAGGTTGGAACTTGGCCCTCCCCTGACAACCCTTTCTTGTGTTGAATGGTCCCTGGGATATGAACTTCAATATCATGGAAAAAACGATGGGATCATTACTCAGCCATGCCATCACTTCCCTCGTAATCACTAAAATCATCAAATACTTCAGGCTTTTCAACATCTTCATCACTTTCTGTTTCCATTCCAGATCCATCCTCTTCATCGCTATCATCTTTGTCTTCGTAAACAAAAGGTGTTACGTCACTTTCATCCTCTCCATCATCATTAGTCTGTGAAGGTGTGCCTTCCATTAAGCAGTAATACTCTATCTACACAACTTTTTGAACGCAGAAGAGAAAAAAAAAAACTTACCCCAGCATTAAGCAAATCTAAACAGCTGGATAATTGAAGAGCTTGATTAAAAGTTGAGACACGAGATTCAATTAGCTACATATGACAAAACACTATATCAGAAACTTAGCACAAGGGTGGTTTTTTAAGAAACATGGTAAAATAAAATAAAAGAATGATAGTGCTGGCTGAAATAACAACCCACAGATGCCAAACATTTGTCTACTTCTATAATATATGCAACAAGTCTATGTTCGATATGTTAAGTTTAATGTTCTCAAATATTAAAGCATATATGATGTGTGTCCAGTACTATATTTGGCTGACCTGAAATAGTGAGTTGAGGGGAAGTAAAGAAGACTCGTGTGACATTATCCCACTTGAATGTTGAAGAAGCAAACTTCTTAGCCATGGAAGAGCACAAGCCAGAACAGCACCCCTGCAATATTATCCATAAGACTGAATCAACGATGACACTGCTTCAGCAGAACTGTGTATAAGATAGACCCTGACATGAAAGGGCTACCTTTTACCAATAAAGTGGCAAAAAATTACACCTTGATTTATGAAAAAATTCAATATATATTCATTCACACATAAATGCCACCTCAACAAGAAAAATTGGAATCATAGTATATAAGACTGTTAGATGGCCCTAATTTATTAGTATACATTTCTAATTTATTTTTGACACGTAATAGTGAAGCTAAGAACATCAACTTGAACAAAAGCTGTTACACATTTTTAACTTCCCATTTCATTCAACTAAAATGTTGGGAGAGCCAACATCATCTAACACCATTTGAATAGGACCATAAATGATGGTCATTATACTATTAAAAAACTTAGACTTGCACAGAATGAAAATTCAAAGGACATGAACTGAAATAGGAAGAAGGAACTTAGAGAACGCCCAGCACAAGATGAAGAGCACATCTAGAAAGAGCACAGCACATGCCAAAATAGCCTAAAAAAATCAAGATATTACAGTAAATAGAACTAAATCACCATCATTATGCCCTTCTCAATGGTATAGTTTAATTTCCCATTTTGCTTAATTTAAGATGGAGGATGAGCCAAATCTTTATTCTTTATACCATCGAAAAGACAATGATGCTCATTCTACAATATCAAGAACTAGAAAGAGTTGCAGGGGATGAAAATTTAGAGGAACTTATCTGAAATCAACACTTACAGAAAGATGAAACTTAGAAACATGGACGCTTAAGAAGATGAGCTCCGCTAGTAAGAACACAACATGAATTCAGCATAAATGGCTTTATGCGGAAATGAACCACCTCCCATAGGTAGAAACCCCTAGGCCAAAACCCCAAAGACAAACAGACGCACAAAATAGCAGAACAATATGATGGATTGTGTTTGAATGGAAGTTTGAGGAAATATTATCAGTAAATTAATTAGTTTTGGAATATTTTCAATATGTAGTAGTCAAGTGCACTTTACGCAAAATAACTGAAAAGGTATTTGGGGCTATAGCCTGAAGCATAAACAATGCTATATAAATTACATTACAAGAATTTCTTCAAAATGCAATCAGTTGCGTTAGACAGTGATCACCACATATGAGACACCATGTAGATCATCTAAATTTACGAAATCAAGCATGAAATTTTTAGGCAAACAAATATTTTTACTTGCTCATGACATCGATATTTCATCTTCAGATTAAGAAAATAACAATGACATAGTATAAAACGCAGTAATTTAATGATATATGTGACACAATTACTCATCAAAGCGAAACAAGAAACAAACAGAATCCTAAGGAAAATCACAAAAGAACTGCCGCCAAAGAAAGACTAAATAAAATTGAAAAGTAACTGAACCTCAATATAAGATTAGAGAAAAAAGAGCACAGACTAGTTAACATATTGATTCTTACCTTTGGTCAATCAACGCCACTAGAGACCGTAACAGCTTCACAGCATCTGATAAAGTTAGCTGTGAAACTGAATTTGCAATTATCTGTGCATAAAACGTTAACCTGATCAAATCACTACACACATAGTGCTTTGAGCCAGAGGAGAATTAAAATAAAGAAGAAAGCAACAAGTGACAAGGATATTACCTTCTCATCTTGTCTAAATAAACAATCGATCAGGAGTGATCTATCATCAGCATGTAGTGCCTGCTTAAGCAAGACATGAACAGAATCAGCACTGGGTGGCTTTGTACGAGGAGAAGAATCTTCAGACTTCTCACTACTCTTTATTCCATTGCTTTCTAGATTCAGACTTGCAAGTTTCTCACCCATGGTAGGTTCTTTCATGTCATCTTCTATTTGACTCTTATCCATAGTATCTCCAAACCCTACACATAAGTGAACAAACAACAAACAAAATTTAAATGGTAAACAATACCAGAAAGAAATTACCCAACCACATTGATAAAATTTAACTATAAAATACACAGAGAAAGTGACTTCTAAATTCAGAAAGATATACAGTAAATTCAGATGTTAGAATAAACATCAATCAATACTTGTCATACCATTATTATTACATAACATTTCTCCGTGGGTATCGTCCAGATGTGATGCCGATCTTTTATTTTTTGATTTTCCACTTCGAGATTTCTTTGATTTCCCTTTTGGCACAGATGGAGGTGTCACATCTTTCTGTTCATTAGGTACACCTGCAACATATTGCCTGTATCATTACTCAAAAGAGAATGAACCTAAGAGGGTATTCGTTGGAACAAAGAGAAGGCCATGGGCTCAAAAATTTTATGCGTGGAAGGCTTACAACTTGTCCTGAGTCAGTAGGAGGAATGTGGGAATGCGAACTATGGAATATTTTAAATCTGATGTTTGTCTGGATATAAACTTACAAAGAGCAAAAATTAAATTTGAACCCCCATCCCACCTCTAGTCCTCTACCCCTTCCGTTGGAGGTTGTAGAGTAGATAAAAACCAACAATAATTATGAAATGTTGTTGTTGGAAAGCATGTTTAACCATATTTAAGCAATTGCTGCCCTATAACCTCTGAATTTCAGATTGTTGCACTCCTCGTTTCAATCTATATATAAAGAATGGAGGGAAAGACAAGAACATATAAAAACAAACAATTACTTCGATAATATTCCGGTCATAATTGGCAACATACATTATCATAATTTCAACAATTCCGTCTCCAAATTCTCGACCCTCTCTACTTCATTCTACCTAGCCAAATAGTGGAAGATGCTACGTCCACCATAAATCTCATAATTTTTCTTTAAAACAATTTCGACCCAGGACCTCATCATAGCAAGTAATATCGCGTGGCCACTAGACTAACCCATGTGGTTCTCATAATTAAACCTTTCACACACCAAAAAGGTGGTAGAATGCTAAATCAGCTTTAATATGTCCTTAATCACAACCGCTATAAAACACACTCAAATTTCAATAAAATATGTCCAAGCATATCAATAACTCAATCAACCAATAGACTGCAATGAATATCAAAATCACAGGAAAAAATTCCCTTTTTTAACATAATTACAAGTAAAAATGATAATACAGAGTAATTAAAAACAAAGGGAATTTACCACAAATAAATATATATAAGAAATCCCTTTTTTCGGTGAGGGCGCCATTTCAAAATAAACGCTCAAATTCCTTTTTTTTAATATAGAAATTAACTACAAAAACAGAACGTAATTAACCCAAATTGTATAAAGAAATAAATTAAGCGAAAGAAAAAAAAAGGTAAAAGAAGGCAGTGGAGTACCAGAGGTGGAGATGCTGAGGTGGCTCATAATGTCGGAAAGCTCCTTCTTCCTACAAAGACGCGAACTTGTGAACAAACTAAGGTTTAGGGTTTATGGGGATTTTTGCCAAGTTAGGTATAAGCGTATAGCCCTAGCTCTGGTTTACTTGAGTGACCAACACACTGCTCAAGTACTCAACAAACCCCAAATAGTACTACTCCTTTTTGTAGAATAAAATGACCATTTTACCCCTATTTATAAGTGTAGTTCATAAAATTTTATAGGCTTATTTTCTTTTGGCCCCCTGAAGTATTGAGACGCTTTCAATTTACCCCCTGAATGATTCATCTTTTCAATTTGCCTCTGAATGATTTATCTTTCCAATTTACCCCCTATATTTTCGTTCCGTCCCTGAAGTATTTTTTCGCCAAAAAAGTGAATTGAGGTAAGGGCAAAATTGGAAATGCACATATAATTAGATTTTGAGGCAAAATTTGTAATAATTAAAGATGCGGGTTCACTAATAAAATTAAAAAAATATATTTTTCATTAATAAATAATTAAAAAAAAATCCCCCTCCTTCTTCCCCACCCCACCCCTACCCAACCCCCCAACCCCTCTTCATCTTCCCCGTAAACCCCCCTAGTCCTAACCTCCTTTTCTGCAATTTTGGAAGATGTTCTTTTCTTTTTTGGGTAGATCCAACTGTTAATGTTGATCACCCTGTTAGAATCATCATCTCCCACAGATGCTAAGTTGGAACTGTTCTCTTTGCTTTTGCTTTTCTCCTGCACATCAGTGATTGATTCATTTGTCTTGCGTATTTTCTTAGAGAAATTGAAGTGCATATCTAGTGTGCCTTTGGATTGTGTTGCTAAATAAAGATTATGTTGTGGTGGACTGTGGTGGATTCATTTGTCTTGCGTCTTTTCTTAGAGAAATTGAAGTGCATATCTAGTGTGCCTTTGGATTGTGTTGCTAGATAAAGAATATGCTGTGGTGGATACCGCAATCGCTGAGACCTCCTCCTCCTGGGTATAACATCAAAACTTTGTGTATTTCTTTCAAAAAGTCCATGATAATCAGATCTTGCAGATTTAGGTGAAGTGTTACCCTTACTATTTTCTGGAGATCTCTTTCTTTGTCATGCTTAGGCCTGTTATCGAACCGGTCTGCTCGCAAATCGCTCGCAAACCGGTTCGTTAAAACCGGCTCGTTTGCTCGCTCGTTTCTAATTTCGAATCGATTACGATTCGTTTTTGCAAATCGTAAATCGTTTGCACTCGCTCGCTAATCACTCGTTAAAACCGTTTATAAAATTAATTTTATTAAAATATATTTTTAGTTCGAACCGGTTACGATTCGTTCGTAACTCGTTTCAAATCGCTCGTTAATCGTTCGCTCGCTCGATAAAACCGTTTATCATATTCATATCATTTAAAGAAAATATACCAAACATAGCCTAACTAAGCGATTTGCGAGTGGAAAATGAATTACGATCGAAACGATTAGCGATCCGAGCGAACGATTCTTATTTCGAACCGATTAGTGAGCCGATTTTTGCGATTTTAAACGGTTCGATTAACGAACCGGTTTTATTCGATTTTATTTCGAACCGATTACGAATTGAAAATTCAAACCGGTTTATTAACGAACCGATTTGCGAGTGCAACCGGTTTGATTTACGGTCCGAACCGGTTTGGTCCAAAACCGGCTCGTTAACAGGCCTAGTCATGCTTGAGCAATTTATGAATCATTAAGGATCGAGTCATTTGTGTATGTGGTTACCTTCCCTGCTCTGTTATGAATCATTTGTGTATGGGGGTTGGGGAAAGTTCGTCGAAAGAGGGAGATGGATGGCGGAGAGGTTAAGGGAGATGGAGGGCGGAGAGGTTGAGGGAGGTGGTGGAGATCAGGTTGGGGGTGGGGGTATGGGGGTTAGGTGGGTGCCCTGTATTCGCGGGGGTTACGAGGTAGGGGGTGGGGGTGGGGTGTAAGGAAGAAGGAGGGGTTAATTTGAAAATTATAATTTGTTATTATTAAAAAGTACCCCAAAAATTAATAAGTGTTTTATTCCAAGTTTGCCCTTCTTTTAAAATGAAATTTAATTTGAATTTGACATTTTAGGGGTAAATTGAAAAGATAAATCATTTAGGGGGTAAATTGAAAAGATGAATCATTCAGAGGGTAAATTGAAAGCGTCTCAATACTTCAGGGGGCCAAAAGAAAATAAGCCAATTTTATACAGGACACTAATTTTACTTATGTGCCTCCTTCTTTATAAAATGATTTTAATTTTCATACTTTATTTATTGATAATCACATACTCCCTCCAATCCAAAAAAAAATATTTTTCTAGACATTTTAACAATATCAAAAAAAAATGTCTTTTTACATAAACCAATGTACAATATATCACTTTTTCCTTTAATATCCCTATATTTGCATAAAGTAACTCAAAGAAAATAATAATTGCATTATATAGTTAAGTGATATTTGGATTATTATACACATGAAAAGTGTGAATGTAATGATTATTTCTTAATTTGTGTGAAATGTCTAGAAAGACTTTTTTTTTTTGAATTGGAAGGAGTATTAATTTCTTTTCTTATCTTTATTCGTCATTTTATTTTGTAGAAAAAAACTTGTTTTTCATTATTTTTATAGAAAGGTTGCATACAATTTTGTATTAATTGAGAAAGAAGGGCATAAGCAGAGATTTAAGATAAAATAATTGAATGTTATTATCAATCTGTAGAATATAATAAGACTCAAAATCTTTATAAATTTATACCTCATTTCAGCATGTCATTTATTGAGGATTTCAAGAGTAGTAGCTAGAAGCACCGAATGATGCTCATAAAGGAGGTCAAAGAGGCATTACTATTAAGTCAATCGGATAGCCAATTAGTGGATAAGGCTCTTACTAGTGAACAGAAGGCCCTAGATTCGAAACTCACCTCATCGCTAATTTATAAAAAAAAAGAAAAGAAGAGGCATCATTATTAAATGCACTTCATTCTCAAAAATTATAGTCCTCCTAAGATTTGTTAAGAGAACCGTAAGCAATCCGCGCTTCCCTGACTTCACAATGAAAAATTACATTTCTATTATATTTTCATCTTTTAAGTATAAAAGAGTTTCTCTATTGTCATATTTTATGACTATATTATTTTAGTTAATTTTATGAACATTGCATTTATGTCCTATGTACTCATCCTCCTTTATGATTTGGTATTTATAAATAAAATGAATAATTAATTTTTGCCGTTTCGAGTTAAAAAAATGCTTAATATTTTATAACACAAATATTATTTTATTATTTAAAATTATAATAAATAAACATAATGTAGGGACGGTATACGAAAGTGAAAATGTAACATAAAACTTGTAGCAAAAGTTTATTACATTAAACATCAACTAGACAAGGCTTGTGCAAACATAATCTCCTCAAATTAAATTTTATCTCTATCCAAAGGTGCTAACATAATTCGAAATTATTTGTTTCCCATTATATAATGACTAACCAACACTAGCTTAGAAACACCGTAAACAGATCAGAGCAAGAATTGTGACCAAAAAATTATTTTGCTAAATGTCTTTTCGTTTTTGTTGTTGTATTTTCCAAAATGGTGATTGCTTGGATTTATAGCGAGAGTTGGGAAGTAGAATCATAACCACCAACTAAATACTTGGTTGTAACCCTTTATTTAAAAAACGGATACATTTAAAAGTCTAGAGGTGCAAAGTTTAATTGTTAGATTTTCAGGTGCAAAATATAAATATATAATTTCGTTATTTTTAACATATATCCAAGGATCCAATTGAAAGAAATATATCAATATTAAGGAGATCACAATGTCTCACCTAGATGTATTGGAAAAATTGAAATACTTTTAAGGCTCTTAATTGTTCTATATATCAATATTAAGGAGATCACAATGTCTCACCTAGATGTATTAGAGAACCACGAATGGCGTAATAATATACAGAGAGATCGAGGGGGGGGGGGGGGTACAGGGGTTGTTTGGTATATTTATATAACTTCAGTTACAAACGAGTTATAAAATACTAAATCTTACTAAGCTATAATGTTGAAGTCTAGTATATTGTTCTTTTATAATATGAAAATGGTCTACGTACAATCGCTATATATTAAGTATATGCTCGATAAATCTCGAGAATTGATTATTTTTACTAGACAGAAAAACATGCCACTCACTACGACACTAATTAATAATCTTTTATAACGAACACCTCTACTAATAATTTATAGTCGTCGTCTCAGCTGCTGCATGATATGAAGTCCATTACTGGGGACCAGGTGTAACAAATTTGTGACCATCACCAGGACTAGGTCCAGAATTCTTGATCTCTCCAAAACTTGTCTTAAATTTTTTATGAAATCCCTTAATGTTGTCTCTTTTGCTCCCCAATCCAGAATCATTCTTCCAAGAAGACCTACTCTCTACATTCTTGACAACAAAACAAGTAAAAATAACAAGTATTAGTAATAAGAGAATCCTTAATCTACCCATTTGAAGAATTAAATAATAATGGTTTCAGTTGTATTGCATGCAATATTGTTTAGAAAACATGATGATAAATATTTATAGTGTTGGAAGGAGATTATAAATTAAAGTTAGTTGACCCGTTTTAGAAAGTGGGGATTGAGAGGTAATATTACTGTAGTTTGTGAATACATTCATGCATTTTGGTGGATTGTACAAACTGAACTCTTTAAGCAGCTGATTATATACTACGTTACTCAACAATCATAACTTTGAATTTTTGGTTGAGCAATTAATCTCTCTTATCTCTCAAATATTCTCTACTTTTGATTTCTATTTTAAATTGAAAAAAAGCACTCCCCTATATTTTTATATTTTAACTTACTTTACAAAATATATACATACAAATACTGAGATAATTGCATATTTGGTCCCAGATAGTGAAGTGCAGTTGCACTTTAATCCTAGATAGTTACATTGTTGCAGATTAGTCCCTGTAAATGACACAAGTGTTACAATATAGTCCCCGAAAATAACAAATGTTGCAGTATGGTCCCCGAAAAAATAGGGACTAATGTGCAACGATTGACACTATTGAGGACTATATCATGACACTTGAACCACTTTCGGGGACTAATCTGCAACAGTATAACTATCTGGGACCAAAGTGCAACTTCGTCCCACTATTTGGGACCAAATCGACAATTATCTCTACAAATATTGATCGAATAAAACAAAAGCTATGTTAGATGTAAAAAACGAAACAATCTTTATCGAATCGAAAGGGTAATTAATTAAGGCTGGCGATATTGCCAGAGCAATTTTGATTCTGCCAGAGCAAAGTGTGAGCATATACCTAATTTAACCTTTCAAGTCAACTATTCTATTTTGTCATTAGTATTTACTATTTAATAATTTATTGCAAGTAGAGATAATTTTGAAAATCAGCAATAAATGAACAAATTCCATATTTTAAATATATGCATCTTTAATGTTAATAAATCATTATTATTACTCTTTTGATCATCTATATATTATTTATTATTGAAGGAAATAATTTGTGAAGTATTTTCTATATTAATTGAAAATAAAAGCAATAGACATCCAGAAATGCAATCTGCGACATTCTAGGAATGCCAGAAGCTACCTCGCACGGTAACTATCTTGGCCTACCTACCACCATTGGCTATTCCAAAAAAGAGGTATTCCAATCTGTCATTAACAGAGTGAAAACCAAGGTGACAAGTTGGAAGCCAAGACTATTATCGAAAGCAGGTAAAGAGGTGTTTCTTACTTCAGTGTTACAGTCCGTCCCCACTTACATAATGCAATGTTTTAGGCTACCAAAAAATACATGTGCGAAAATAAATTCTATTCTAGCTAACTTTTGGTGGGGATCGGACAACAATAAAAGGAAAATACATTGGTCTTCTTGGTCTTCACTTTGTGATCCAAAGGATATGGGTGGTTTGGGTTTCAGAGATGCCGAGGATTTCAACACGGCTTTGTTATGTAAACAAGCCTGGCGACTCATCACGAACCCAGAAAGTCAACTGCCAAAGGTCTATAAGGCTCGATATTTCCCGGCAGGAGACTACTGGTCGGCACAACTTGGTGTTAACCCCAGCTACACCTGGCGCAGTATCTTATCTGTAAGGGACACATTAAAACAAGGCATCAGTTGGATAATGGGCAATGAGGAGTCAATTCCCATTTGGGAGCACAGTTGGGTTGTTCAGGGAGATATCAGGAAAATTATCACACCAACAAATCCAGATATGAGTCAGTTAAGAGTCA
Source organism: Echium plantagineum (assembly GCA_003412495.2). NCBI lineage: Eukaryota > Viridiplantae > Streptophyta > Magnoliopsida > Boraginales > Boraginaceae > Echium > Echium plantagineum. The sequence continues at coordinate 31,746,536 of CM016564.1, forward strand.
AAGATCTAATTGACACAGATATGAAGGTATGGAAAGTTTCACTGATTAGAAGCATATTCTATACTGTAGATTCAGAGGCTATACTAGACATGCCAATTCCAGATCTAAGTACTTCGGATGAACCGAAGTGGACACAGAGTAAAGATGGCAAATTCACAGTTAAGGGCCCATACGAGTTCATGCGACATAATCGAAGCAATCAAGCTCAGCATATATCAAGCAATATCCAGAATACAAGCTTCTACAAGAAATAAAGGCAACTAAAAATTCCACCGAAATCAGACATTTTTTACATGGGGCAATCAGAGATAAATTACCAACAACAACAAATCTGGTCAAAAGGAAAATACAGGTTTCAGAAATGTGTTGCTTTTGTGATAGTCAAAACGGAGACATACTTCATGTGCTTAATAATTGCATTTTTACAAAGGAAGTGTGTTTTCATCTAGGTATTAGCAGAGACACAACAAATTATACCAACTTTCAGGATCTATTTGAAAGGTACAGGAAAAAGCTTCCTCCTGATTTATTTAAGAGATGGATTATATGCTTGTGGGACACATGGCATCAAAGGAATCGAAAGATTCAAGGTGAAAATATAAGAACTCCAAAAGAAATTGTATATTTTGGAACCTTTTACCTGGAAACCTTCGATTCAGCCCCTAATCTCCTTAAATCCATCCAGCCTCCAAGAATCTGAACAAGCAGCTCGCCATTTTCGACTTTCACGGCTGCTAGAAAGTTTATGCTTAATTGGTAGTGGAGTTAGGTTTAATGAAGTTAAGGTGTAGTAGCTATAGTCCAGGGTTTTCTACCTGAGACTTTAACTGATGATAGGATTGGACCGAACTCTTAATCCATGTTGGATTTAAGAAATTATTTGAGATTTTGTTGGTTATTTTATCATCAGCTGGACTCTGGTCCATAGTTGTATAGGTTTGTAATTATTATTTTTTTCATTTCTTTAATGAAATTCATCGCTTATTACCAAAAAAAAAAAATCTTCAATATTTGAAACTGTTGTTGAAGGTAAAGAATTTGAGGAATTAATTTCGAAGTTAAATGATAATTATCATCTTTAGTCAATTGGAGAAAGTTACGTGCTCAAAATAAATTATATGAGATCGTTGATGAGTCAGATACGATACTTTATGAACCCAATATTCAACGAAGAAAAGGGCGACCAAAGGAAAAAAAATAAAAGTTCAACCAAAATAAATTCTTCACAATTTGAAATCGTAGAAAAGATCGACAAATATTCTCTTCCTTTAAAGATATGGAATGTGTTCATTTATTGTTAATTTTCAAATAACTCTAATTGTAAGAAAATATTTAATACGAGTAGTAAATATTAATGATATAATAAAATAGTTGACTTAAAAGGTTAAAACAGATATATACTCAAACTTTGCTCTGTCATAATCAAAATTGCTCTGACAATATCGCCAGTCATTAATTAAAAGATAATGAGTTTGGCATATGAATCTATCATATTAAGATTTCCATGCATTATTAGTAGATGATATGATACAAAGAAGTCTACGAAATTAAAAGTATTCGATTTCGATCCTTTTGTTTCAAACTGTCAATAGTTTTGCGGAGAAATCTTATTATGGAAAAAACGTATCCATAATCCATGTCATCATTTATTATAATGGCTTGAATTTTCCAAAGGTCTAATGAGTATTTGTAATTGAGTGATGACGTTTATGATCACGTGTGTTTTAATTTGCTATTGTTTGTAAAAGTAATAATTACTAATATATTATTCCAAAACTCATAGGCGGCTGCACTAATAAAGATCAGAGCCCCCTTCTCTGTTCGTTTTCGTTGCTTGTACGGTTCGTTTATTGAAAACAATTTTTCCCATTATAAGAAATATTTGTTTTAAAATATGTTGGATTAGGCATTAATAGAAGGAGATTGAATTTGTTTTCAAAAAAGTATGATACACGACTTGGCGTGGTTTAATTTAATGGTCCCGTTCTCTGTTCATTTTCGTTGCTTGTGCGGTTCGTCGATTGAAAACAATTTCTTCCATTATACAAAATATTTGTTTTAAGATATGTTGTATTAGGCATCAATAGGAGGAGATCGAATTTATTTTCAAAAAAATATAACACACGACTTGGCGTGGTTTAATTTAATACTACATATTTTCGCACATTCGAATTATTCTACTTCTTCTATGTAATATGTTTCTATATTTCCACTCAATTAAATATACCATACGCGACATTTTTAGTGGAACTAGTTTTATTGCCTCTCTTTGTGGAGTTATGATATTTATGCTAATATGTTTTTAGTGGAAGCAATCTTATTGGTTTCATCTCTTTAATTTGTGGAGTTGTCATATTAATATTAACAGTAATAAATTAAAACAAGGGTGAATGAATCTAAGACAGATACTTTTACATAGTAACGTATACAACTTATATTCAACGTTTGGTAAACTTGTTGTCTTGAAAGTAATTCTTGAACGACCAACACGGATAGATGAGCCCCTCATTAGTCCATCCTAAAAATGAACCATACAAATAGCTTTTAATTTTAGTTCTCTATGTAGCCACGTCTTAGAATGGTAATGGTTTAGGGTACATTTATGAATGGTTTAGAATGATAAGTGTTTAATTTTATCAACTTGTTTAGGTCAAATATTATAATTATCGTTCGCGTTAATTAAACTTATGTTAGAATTCACTCGATTTATAAGTTTAATAGGTTACAAATGGTTATTTTAAGTGGATCGAAATTTATTTATATTATGTTTAATTTACATCAAATCGGTTCAGTTCAAATCGAATTTGATTTTGATTCATTAACGGACACAAGGTACCATCTTAAGGTACAAAGAAGTTATTATTATGTCTACATTCTTTCGATTTCACCTTTTGTATTTCGTATACCACTTGATTATGTGATTAAAGTTTAAATGTGTCAAGACATCTTGTCCTAGTGGCAAGCATGCTGACACCTCTAGCGGAGGTCTCGGGTTCGAGCCCTCTTGCTAGCATGGAAATTGGTTAGAGATGGTTTCCCTCACTAGCCGCCACTTTCCTTGAATTTACCAATTGTAATGATGTTTAATGATTGTAATCGATTATTCGTATTAATAAAATTAAAGGGTATTCCCTTTTTTTTTTGTAAAAGTTTATATGTGTTCTGAATTAATTGAATAGCGCAGTGAAAAAAACTCTTGCTATTTCGTCATCGCTAATAATTTACAACAATAAAAACAAAAAGTTTATATGCATTCTAAAAATAAAAGGCAAAAGTCATCAACCATCACTCATGTTTATCTGAACTCACCGTTCACTCACTTATGTTTCATATGGTCACATTCACCCACTCATCTTCCAAAAACTGTTTCAAGTAGTTATTTCGTCAACTTTTCGGTCAATCAATGGTTAGTGAACTATTTTTGTCTCCCGTTGACTTTTTTGAAGGGCAAAATAGTCATTTTACATTTATTGTTTCTAAAAACAAAAAACTGAAAAGGAGTAAGATTACAATTATGCCCCCTATTTGTAAGTGTAGTAGTTAAGGAAATTTTAAGGAGGGGCAAAATAGTCATTTTAAATTTTTTATATATAAAAAAATAGATGTAAAATGACTAGTTTGCCATTAAAAAAGTCAACGATGACCGAAATAGTTGACTAACCAATTAGAATCGTTTTTAGAAGATGAGTGAGTGAAGGTGAAAATAGTGAAACAAAGGTGATGATTCATGCATTTTGCCTACTGAAAAATTAGCACATTTATAACGCTCATATCAGCCCCTAAAAGATCCAATAAAAGTGAAAATTCAAAAATGGTTAAATTTGTTCCCCGGATTCCATAAAACTTGTTGGAAATTAGTCACACACCTTGTTTTTCATTCAAACAATAAGAAATTTCTAAGATTCAAATAAACAGTTTCGTCTTCTCGACTGCTGTTGCAATGAACACTCGTTTCCGCAATCACGAAAGCAGAGGAAATATGTTTAAATATACTCCTCTACGAAATTCTAATCCGAAACCTCTTGGAAAGAGGCTCGAGCCCGATACCGCTGAGCTAGAAGTCTTGGATTCACATACCTTGTTCACTCCCTATATTTAGAAAATTCACACTAGATCCCATATAATTTCCCTAAAAATTCGGGATAAAATTAGATTTCAAAAAGTATAAAGTAATATATTAAATAATTAAGTCAAATAAAAGATAATTTCAAATCTATATTTATACATGACAAAAAATATTTATTTATTGTATATTTATTATTTATATAAATGAGAAGAAAAAAAAATGAGTAGAAAAAAAAACTACCAAATAAGGAGGGTTCAAATTTAGGGGTAAACACAAGGTTCCGTAAACAGGTTGTGTGTAAATATTTGTGGGAGTCAACTTATTATAATGGAATTGAAAATGAAACATTTCAATTATTTTAACAATTTCAACCTTCTAGTATAGCTTTTCGAAGAATTAATGTGGATGCTATTATACTATCCCATTTGCAAGTTATTTTTATAAATATAAATTAAAAATATCCTTCATTCAAGATTCATATGTAATGTATTATTTTATTTTATTTTGAAATTTAGTTTTATCCTAAATATATAATATGTGGTATATTTATTTTTTAAGTTTGGAATAAATAGTAGGAAATATATTTAAGAACATATATAAAATGTTTTCCAAAATTACAAAAAGTGATTCTTTTGGTAGATTTTAGAAAAAATTTACGAAGGTTGATGTGAATGATACTCTTATAAATAGTACGTATATATAGCATTACTTGAGTAGGGGCGAGCCAGTTGTTGTGTATAAACTAATTTAGTGTTAATTTTGTGTTCACTAAATCTGAATCGTTAAATCAACATATTTTCAACTCTTTTAATCTTATAGGTATTTTTAATTAATACAATTAAGTTAGATTTCCTTTTTTCTTTTTGTAAATTAGCGATGAAGTGAGTTTCGAACCCAATACATTTTGGACACTAGCAAGAGCGTTTTGCCACTAGACTATTCGATGGACTCAATTAAGTTAGGTTCCTTTAGTTAACCTAAACTTCACTAATAGTACTACTAATTAAGTACTCCCTACCTTCCTAAGTGATTGGTACATTTTGACTTTTCATAGTAAACAAAACACGATTTCAAACATAAATATCTCATATTCTACATATGAAAAAACTATAAAAACTTGATAGTTAAAAAATATATATTGAGACGAATCTAACAAGATATCATATGACTATATTATTTCTTATTGGTTAATGATAATTATTGATCAAAGTTTTTAAAATTTGACCATATAAAATCAAAATGTATCAATCATTTAGCAACGAAAAGAGTAATTATTAATACTCAAGATAAATGAAAATGTCCAATGGGTACTAGGTGGTGCACAGTGAGTAGGGTTGTGAGCAAACGTATCTATTCGAAAAAGCTTGACGTATTTGGCTCGAAAAGGTGCGGCTCGAAGTTTGGATCGGGGATTAAATGTCAAGCCAAACGGTTGGATTGGGTATTTGTCAAATCGAGCCAAACCGTTCGAAAAGGTTTGGCTCGGTCACCATATGTGTATTTAATGATAAAATCATTATCAACCCATATATATTCTCATCTATGTACTCATCTATTCTTTCATCTCCACTCTCCAGATTGCCCCACCCCTTTCGACCCTCTCTCATCTCTTCTCTTCTCTTCTCAAAAGCCGTGCCCCACCCCGCTCACCCTCATGAGGCATGGCATCGCTCATCCACATAAGTTCTCCAAACCCCTCCCCTTCCCCTCACCTTTGTTTGTATAACTGTAGCTTCAATTACGATTTCAATTGTTATTTTTTCGACTTTTTTGTTCATATAAGGTTTTCGTTCTTGATTTTTCTTCCAATGATTATCAAGCCAAACGTTTTTGAACGTGTTCGGCTCGAACCTTCAAACTCAAGCCAAACGTCAATTTTTAAGGTGTGACCACCCAAACGGTTTGGCTCGAAAAGGTTTGACCTCTCAAACCTCAAGCCAAAACCTCCAAATATTCGACTCGATTACAGGCCTACCAGTGAATAGTGGTCAGGTGATTTGACTTTGTTTGACGAAGTTAGAGGCCTAGAGGGTCAGATGAGGCCTCAGGGTCAAGGGTCAGTGAAAGATATTTATGAGACATAAATTATTGTTACATAGTACTATGTGTTGAAATATGGCTTGAATCTGCAGACGATTGGTACTTGGGTCGGAACTTGCCAGTTCCGATCCAACCTCCGCAGACAGGTACGCAAGTTGGTTGGTACTTGGTCGGTACTTGACCAAGTCCTGTAGACAACTATGAGAGGGGTCGGTACTTGACCAAGTACCGATCTCGGCAATTTCAGCAAGGGTTTTGGCGGTTTCTGATGGGCTTCGGGCTTTCTCTCCTAGTTTCCATAGGTTTTGCTTGTTACCTATAAATAGGAGACTGATCATACATTGTCAGTATGAGACTAAAACACACCTAGAGTAGATTTCTTGTTTTCTATTCTCTGATATCGAAGAGATCATCTGTAATATGTTCCAACCCATATAGTGAAATTTCTGAGGCTCTGCCCGTGGATTAGTCCTAACACATTGTCAGGGATACCACGTAAATCTGGTGTTTTTACTTTCTGTTTGCTTTACTTAATTCCTATTTCTTTGTTGTTCATCTAACTAGGCGATCGAAATCCGCTTCCGTTATAACAAATTGGTATCAGAGCTAGTTTCGGTGATTCTGATTGTTGAAGATGGGTGGTGAAAGCATGAAAGTTGAAAAATTTAGTGGAAATGATAATTTCAGTCTCTGGCAACTGAGGGCCAGGGCGTTGTTGATCCGCGAGGGACTCTAGGCGCCTATTAAACCACCTGTGCCTCAACAGGAGAACTTGGCAATTTCGGAAGAAAAAACGCACTCGACGCTTTTGTTGTTATCGAGGTAGCCGAGGAGAAAACTGCAGCAGGGATGTGCTTGAAACTCGAAAGTCTATACAAGACCAAGACTTTGACCAATAAGTTGCTTCTGAAACAACGCCTATTTGGTCAGCGGATGAAACAAGGTACATCCCTAGAGGAGCATCTTGAACGTTTTAATTCAATATTATTGGATTTAAGGAGGATTGATGTTGCCGTTGATGATGAGGATGCGGCATTAATTCTGTTGGTGTCTTTGCCAGACTCATATGAAAACTTCCATGAAAATATGACGAACGGCAAAGATACCATATCTCGGGAGGAAGTCAGATCTGCACTTCAAAACAGGGAGTTGAGACATAGTTGTAGCAATACATCGGACGATCAGGCTGTGGGGTTAATAGCCAGCGGCAATCAGAGATTTGTGAAGACAGGGAAAAAGAAGTTCCAGAAGAAACAAATCAGAAAGGGTCCGAAACCGGAGGATGTCTGCAACTACTGTAAAGGGAAAGGACATTGGAAGACTAATTGTCCTAAGATGCAGGGACAACAAGGTGTGCCAGGTACTGTCGCTGTTGCCGAGGACAGTACGAGATCTGAGGAGGATACTCCACTTGTTGCCAACACCCATACATGTAACACCGATGTATGGATTCTGGATTCCGGGGCTTCCTACCATATCTGTCCTAATAGAGAATGGTTCACTACTTATCAGCAAATGGATGGAGGTAATATTTCTATGGCCAACAGTTCAGTTTACAAAGTTGTAGGGATGGGTTCTGTTAAGATTAGGAATCATGATGGTAGGTTCTGTACTTTAGATGAGGTGAGATATGTTCCACATATGACTAAGAATATATCTCTAAGTCTACTTGATAAGAGGGGATGTAGTTTCAAAAGTGAAGGTGGAGTGATAAATGTCTATAGAGGATCTGAGGTAATTTTGAAAGGTGTTAAGCGTGGAACTTTGTATTTTTTACAAGGGACTTCGCTTCTGGATTCTGCAGTTGTAGCGTCTGCCTAAGTAAATCAGGAAAATATGACTAGTTGTGGCATTTGAGACTTGGTCACATGAGTGAAAAGGGGATGCAAATTCTGGCTAAGGATAATCTTCTAGATGGGCGCAAGGTTAAAAATCTGAATTTCTGTGAGCATTGTGTGTTTGGTAAACTACATCGCAACAAGTTTACCAAAGCAACTCATAGAACTAAAGGTGATCTAGATTACATCCATTGTGATTGTTGGGGACCTTCACGAGTGGAATCTTTGGGAGGTCACATATATTTTTTGTCATTGATCGATGATTACTTTAGGATGACTTGGGTTTTCTTTATGAGGCAGAAAAGTGAAGCTTTCGATAACTTCAAGCAATGGAAGTTCCTAGTGGAGAATCAGATAGGGAAAAAAGTCAAGCGATTGCGTACTGATAATGGTCTAGAGTTCTACTCATCTGAGTTTTATGAGTTTTTCAAGATGGAGGGGATTGCTAGGCATCATACAGTTCGACACACACCACATCAGAATGGTGTAGTAGAACGTATGAATCAGACACTTCTGGAGAGAGTTCGTTGTATGCTCTCACATGCGGGGCTAGCTAGAAGGTTCTGGGTAGAGGCGGTCAAGACAACATGTTACTTCATCAATCGTGGTCCTCACACAGGGATTGATCTGAAAACGCCTACTGAGTTATGGTCTGGTAAGTCGGCTGATTACACGAACTTGAGGGTTTTTGGTTGTACTGCCTACTATCATGTAAATGAAGGGAAGTTGGAACCGAGGGTTAGAAAAGGTGTATTCATGGGATTTGACAACTACATCATTGAGATTGGATATACGAGGAGCCCGTATGACAGTTGTGTATACTACAACAAGGTTAGAGGCAAGTCCTACATTTATCTGGTGCTATATGTAGATGATATGTTGATAGCTGCTACAGACAAATCTGATATGAGAAACTTGAAAGGATCACTCAGTGCTGAATTTGACATGAAGGATTTAGGTGGAGCTAAGAAAATCTTAGGGATGAAGATTTATAGGGTTAGAACTAAGAGGAAGCTTTTCTTATCTCAGAAAGGATACATTGAAAAAGTTCTATCTAGATTTGGTATGGCGTCGGCGAAACCAATCGATACTCTCAGTGCATCTAATGCACATCTGTCTGTAGCTTTCGCACCTAAGTCAGCTGAAGAGAAGGAATATATGTCTCACGTTCCTTATTCAAGTGCAGTAGGAAGTTTGATGTATGCTATGGTCTGCACTAGACCGGATTTGGCTCATGCTGTTAGTGTAGTTAGCAGGTTTATGTCAGAACCTGGAAAGGAACACTGGCAGGCAGTGAAGCGACTATTTAGATATCTTAGAGGTACATCTGATGTTGGTTTATGTTATGGTGGAGATAGTCAATGTTTAATTTCTGACTATTCGGATTCTGACTATGCTGGAGATGTAGACAGAAGAAGATCGATGACTGGGTATGTTTTCACCCTTGGTGGTTTTGTAGTTAGTTGGGGAGCTATCTTGCAGTCCACAGTAACTCTGTCGACTACTGAAGCAGGGTATATGGCACTGACAGAAGCTGCGAAAGAGGGGATCTGGTTAAGAGGACTAGTCAGTGATTTGGGTTTACATTATGATCAGGCGACAGTTTTTTGTGATAGCTTAAGTGTTATATGTTTGACCAAGGATCAGGTTCACCATGAGAGGACGAAGCACATTGATGTGAGATATCATTTCCTGAGAGGCGAGAAGAGAATCAGAGTGAGTAAAGTGGGTACAACAGATAACCCAGCTGATATGTTCACAAAGCCGGTTACTCAGAGCAAGTTTCAGCATTGCCTGAACTTGCTGAACATTCAGAGCTGTTGAGTTGCTCGTGGAGGGGCCACATCTGAGGCAGAGCCATTTCTGTAGTTCATGATTCATCTGGTATGGAAGCATACGTCTGGCACACACGTTTATTTCACTATCTGAGCACATCTGATACTTGTATACATTCTGGTGCATTAAGAAATTCCTGAGTAGTAGACATCTGAAGAGGATTCAAGCCAAGGTGGAGATTTGTTGAAATATGACTTGAATCTGCAGGCGATCGTTACTTGGGTCGGAACTTGGCCAGTTCCGATCCAACCTCCGCAGACAGATATGAAGCTGGTCGGTACTTGACCAAGTCCCGCAGACAACTACGAGAAGGGTCGGTACTTGACCAAGTACCAATCTCGGCAATTTCAGCAAGGGTTTTGGCTGTTTCTGATGGACTTCGGGCTTTCTCTCCTAGTTTCCATAGGTTTTTGCTTATTACCTATAAATAGGAGACTGATCATACATTGTCAGTATGAGACTAAAACACAGCAAGAGTAGATTTCTTGTTTTCTATTCTCTGAGATCCAACCGATCATCTGTAATCTGTTCCAACCCATATAGTGAAATTTCAGAAGCTCTGCCCGTGGATTAGTTCTAACACATTGTTAGGGATACCACGTAAATCTGGTATTTTTACTTTCTGTTTGCTTTACTTAATTCATATTTCTTTGATGTTCATCTAATTAGCCAATCGAAATCCGCTTCCGCTATAACACTATGTATTATCTACAATTCAAAATATTTGTCATATAACTTTTTTAAAATTGAACTTTAATTTTGAATTATTAATTGTTACTTATTTTAAAAAATATAAAATTTATAGTAGGATTTATCTTTCAAAGTCTTTCCTCATTATTAATTTTTCAAATTTTTTATAATATAATTAAAAAGTAATTAGATGTTAAAGATTTATTTAAATAATATATATGAAACACAATTACGTTATTTGTATTAGTGGGAGAACAATAAAACATACCTACCATTTTTCTTATTCAAATAAATTTTCATTATATGTTACTATTGACGTGGTTTGACCGTGTCTTTATTTCACGTGTTTAATATGTATGACCTTGACCGTGTATTTATTCACGTGTTTAATATGTTTGACCTGTGTATTTATTCACGTGTTTAATATGTTTGACCCGTGTATTTATTCACGTGTTTAATATGTTTGACCTTGTATTATTAGTGGCCTTTATTGTTAGTAGGCCTAGGTCATATAGTAGTATATATATAGCGATTACACATTGTAAAAATCACCATGAGAAAATATGAAACAATTGTATTTCTGAAGTTGTGATTTTTACAATGTGTACATCGCTATATATATACTACTATATGACTAGGCCTACTAACAATAAAGGTCACTAATAATACAAGGTCAAACATATTAAACACGTGAATAACGGGTCAAACATATTAAACACGTGAATAAATACACGGTCAAGGTCATACATATTAAACACGTGAAATAAAGACACGGTCAAACCACGTTAATACCCCCCTCAAGTTGGAGCGGGGAGAAACAACACACCCAACTTGCGAAGAAGATAAAGAAACTTAGTCTTCCCAAGCCCTTTCGTAAATATATCAGCGAGTTGAACATCAGTGGAAACATGAGTGGTCCGTAGAGTACCATTCTGAACTGCATCACGAACATAATGGCAATCAATCTCAATATGTTTTGTTCGTTCATGGAAAACCGGATTTTGCGCTATGTGTAAAGCTACCTGAATATCGCAGAAAAGAGTCATAGGAGCAGAGTGGAAAACATCAAAGTCAATGAGCACGGCCTTCAACCATTTCAACTCTGCGGTAACCGCCGCCATAGAACGATATTCAGCTTCAGCTGAGGAGCGAGACACTATATGCTGCTTCTTGGTTTTCCAAGAAACCGGAGACCCACCAAGAAAAACTATCCAGGTTGATCTCCTGAACCCAAATAGTAGGATGAAGCAGGATCAATTCGACCGTCATTGTCATGGTCAGCCATGGTGATGATGGCGTTTGATAGAGGCAAGAAGAAAGAAAAAAAATTTGCTAAGGGAGGTAACCTAGGCTGCTAGGGCTCTGATACCATGAGAAAATATGAAACAATTGTATTTCTGAAGTTGTGATTTTTACAATGTGTACATCGCTATATATATACTACTATATGACCTAGGCATACTAACAATAAATGCCACTAATAATACAAGGTCAAACATATTAAACACGTGAATAAATACACGGGTCAAACATATTAAACACGTGAATAAATACACGGTCAAGGTCATACATATTAAACACGTGAAATAAAGACACGGTCAAACCACGTTAATAGTTACCTTCACTACTTATCTATAGTTTCACATGGTACAAAAATATTATACCCCTCCTTTCCATTTGCTTATTTTTATTTGACTTTTGACGATTATCGAGATACGACTTAAAACGTAAATATGTTTGCTTTTACACAAGTAAAATTATAAGAAGTTTATATTTTAAAATTTTATATTGAAACGAATCTAACAAGATACAACATGACTATATTATTTCTTATTAACTATCCAGAATTCATGGTCAAATTTTTTAAATTTTGACTTCAAAAATAAAAATCGGGAAATAAAAAATGGAAAGAAGGGAGTAATAATATATTCACAACATATAATTAAAAAGATAAAATATTATATACTTAATGAGTAATTAGTATTATAAATGAGTATTGTAATTACTTTATTGATTGGTATATTGTTTCATTTTTTGTATTCACATTCAATCCGAATGTCAAGCAAGAGGATGGTAAAGTCCAATCTTTTGACCGATGATTGAACGAGTTGCAAGTTATATGATCAACTTACACATCAAAACGTGAGAAGAATAATAAGATATGCATGATATGTATAATGCTCAAGTAGTAAGACCAAAAAAACTTTGTGACTAGCCGAATTAATTAATGACAAGGGTCAAGACAGTAACCGATAGTGCTTGAAGCCGCGACTCAAGGACATTATCCTATTATGCTTGACATCTGAATTGAACAAACTTACTAATATACTTGAAGAGTTGTGAGAGAAAAAATCTCTCATTTTCTTGGTCTTTATTATAAAAAATAATAATTTTAAAACAAACTAATAGTCAATGTATTATGCAAAACATTAAAAAAAACATTATTTGTCTTCCACATATCTTTGGATCATCATGTTCATGCATGTGTAGAGTTGTTAATGAGCTGGTTTGGCACAAACAGGTTCGAAAGTTCAATTTGTAATCGGTTCAAAATTAAATCGTGTAAAATCGGTTCGTTAATCGAATCGTATAAAATCATAAAAAGTTGGCTCGTTAATCGGTTCGAAATAAATATCGCTCTTTGAGATCCCTAATCGTTTCAATCGTAATCCGTTTTCCACTCGCAAATCGGATATTTAGGCTATGTTTGGTAATTTATTAATAAAATATCAATATTATAAACAGTTTTAATAAACGATGAACAAGCCGGGGCAAGATTAACGAGCGATTTGCAACGAATTACGAACAAATCATTATTGGTTCGAATTGAATCTATATTTTAATAAAATCAATTTTATAATCGGTTTTAACGAGCGATTAACGTGCGAGTGAAAACGATTTACGAATTGTAGAAACGAATCGTAACCGGTGGGAAATTCAACCGAGCGAGCAAATAAGCCGGTTAAAACGAATCGATTTGCGAGTGATTTACGAATGGATCCAAACAAAATTACATTTCAAAATATTTGTTTACTTCTTAAAATGTTTGAGTGTTCTTAATGTTATGTGTTTTGAATTTTGTGTACTCCCCTCGAATAATTTGTGTAAGTTTGTTTGTCTTTTAAATAATATCATGTATTTTTTGTGACTTTAATGTTATTGTTTAGTTATAATAAAAATATCAAATACTATTACTTAAAAAATAGTAAATAATAAATAATAAAATTATATAAAATATTATTAAAAATAATAAATATTTATATATACAATATATTTAATAAAAAAATTATAGAATTATAAAATTATGATGATATAAATAAAATAAGAAGAGAGACACAGAACATATAGTGAGGTATATGTTAATGATGTGGAAGAAAGAAAAATGATGCGGAAGTAAGAAAAATGAAATAACTTTTTGAAATATCTCTTATTGTTCTCTATAATATGAACATATATTAAGATACAGTAAAACATCTATAAATTAATATTCTATAAATTAATAATCTCTCTAAGATAGTAAATTTGTTCGGTCCCGACTTGGGCGAGTTAAAAAATTGATAAAATAATAAGATAATACTTTAAAAAAATTCATTTATAATATATGGTCCCACGAAAATTATAAATTAATAATCCTTAGAAATTGAAATAATATTATTACAATTTAGTTTGTTTATAATAAAATTAACTTTAAATAAAAATTGAACTTTTATATAAAATATTTACATTATAGCAATATTGGTAAGAATATATCTAAAAGTTTAAATCATAATACATGATTATACATTTGTAATTATCTAACACGTTAACAATGTTAACTACATGTTATATATGCATAATGTAAAAAATTATAAAGTCATTACCTACCACATGATAATTGTAATAAATAATTTTATATAATTATAATTTATTTATTTTAATATATAGTTTCAAAAAAATGAGTACAACCCTTTTTGAAGTTTTAATGTTTATAACAAAAGTTGGAACCTTACATAATTTCTTCATAAATAGATTAATAATTTCGAATTTAAACTAACGTTTCGTTTCTACGATTTCAAAAATGGAAACATTTCGAGTGTTTCGTAGGATCACATCAACATCCTTTAGCACATCTACCTCCGCCGGTGGCAGCCCCTACCTACCATGGCGGCAACAAGTATGCCTCAACTGCAGGCGGCGGCGGCACAAGCTCTGCCTCCACCTCCACTTGCGGCAAAGTATCTGCCTGCATCTCCATGTTACTGTGTCATTTGTTGTGTTTCTCATGGAGTCTTACTTCGGTGATAACACCATATAGTTATATCTGAGATAACATTGTCTAATATAGTCATTTTACATATTACTATTATCATACATAATTGCATAAATAAAATTTACACACTCTCTATAATTCCATATGTATACTAAAGTGCGAAACAAGCAAGGCTTTTTTTTCATGTAGGCACCTAAATTTCCACGGACATTTATGATCAACACCTAAAGTATTCAACCTTTCAAGAAGGCACTTCGGAGTATTTTTTGCGCCTAGACTTTTTAAAAAATATTTTTAACACACGAACTTCACCTTAAAAGATATATTTAAGGGCAAAATATGAACTTTTTATATTAAACTTTATGGGTCATTTTTAAATAACGAACTCTCAAATAGATCCGTTTTAAATAATCAATTTTCATTAGTTAAATATAAAACAAAATAAAAACATCATCTTTAACCTTATGCACCACTACCACCACCACCACCACCACCACCATTTACCCCTCCCCCTCAATCTTATACCGTCACCCTTAATCCGTACCCACCCATCCCTCACCATACTTACCTTAGAGGTGCCCAGCTTGAGAGGTGAACATTATTTTGCCCTAATAAATTATATTTGTAACATGGAATTCATGTGGTAAAAATACTTTTTTCATAAGTTCGGGTGCCAAAAATACATTACGGGTGCAAGTTTAAAAGATTGAATACTTTAGGTGTTTATTACAAAAGTTCGCAACAGTTCAAGTGGCTATGTGAAAAAAGTCTTTATAACAAACACTCATCAATTTAATCAATTTTTTATTAACCAATTAAAAAAGTAAAATAAAAACATCCTCTTTCACGTTACATATCATATCATCATCATCCCTTATTTTCACCTCCACTAGAGGATATTTTATTTAGAGTTAAAGGCACGTTTGATCACACATGTTTGCTGTTGCGTCACTTTTTGATCACACATGTTTCATTTTGTCCCATTTGGTCACACATCCTTGCAAAAGTTTCTTTAGTTACTACTGTCGGCAGAATGTCAGTTAAATTTTAAAATATAAAACATATGACATTATAAATTCTAACTCGTAAGACATTCTTATGAAAGTCACATATTATAAATTTTCAAATCTAGCTTAAAATTTTGACGGCAGTAGCAACAACAACCACTTTTATAAAGATGTATGATCAAATGAGACAAAATAAACATGTGTGATCAAAAATTGGCGTGGCAGCAATCATGTGTGATCAAATGAGACAAATTTTGCGTGTTTTTGGGTGTCTTTGCTACGCCCATAATCTGAAGGCTAAACTTGACAAGTTCTCAAGTCGTAGTTGCAAATGTATTTTTTTGGGATATCCGTTTGGCAAAAAAACGTGGAAGTTTTATGATTTAGAGACTAAGGAATTTTTTTACTCTCGTGATGTGAAGTTTGTCGAACAAGTTTTCTCTAATTTGGCCCTTGATTGCAACAATGGGGTGGATGGTGCTTCGGATGAACCCCTACTTGACTTCTGATGTGGTGGAAGGTGTATCTTAACAGTGATCAAACGTGTCTTTCCCTTTTATTTAAAATAAAATTAGAAAAGGACTATATTTGGAATATGGCTCCAAATGGCTACTCTTGTTATCTTGTATAAACTCTGCTCACACAAACCAATTTATTTCAATCCAATTCTCCAATTTCAGCCACTTAACTCTCCCTAGGTCGTAAAACGTTGCCATATTTGTCATAAGACTCAAACAAAAAAAATTCAAAACGGATCAAATAAAATAAATCTGAATTTGATATGTAAATAGTTACAACACAACTTCTTATGGTGTAACTTGATAGTGTGTTACTAGAAATTGATCAATTTTAATGGAATCAGTTCGATTATATTTTTGATATGCAAGCATGGATATTTCAACTTTTGATGATGTAATTTGACATTGTTGCTTGAAAAAGTGTTTCTCCAATCGAATTAGTTTGGGTTTGATGTATAGATAGTGATAATAAAGATTTGTAATTAAAATCGATCATGGAGATGGCTGAGAGTAGTGGCAGAGGTAGTGGAGGTGAAGGATTGTTAGTAGTGTTGTTCCCAGGCAAGGTTACTTGGGATTCGGTTCGGAACTCGATTTGGTAACTCGGCTCGAGCGTCGAACTAATTTCAATTCCGTGTCGAAATCTTGACTCAAAACTAAATCGGTATGCCTAGGATCGGAGTACTCAACTGATCTTTTATAATTTACTATTATAACAAATTATTTAATTTCAAATCGAGTCGTTTAGGTCCGGTACAAGCCAAGTCCTCAACGATTTTTCAATGTCGAGCCAATTCCGTCTCCATTCTCTGACTCGGTTCCGAATCAAGCCGAGTTTCATGTCTACTTAGTTTCGAACTGAGCTGGTCCGGATATAGCAAACTTCGAGTAGACTTAGCTCGATAACAACTCTAGTTGTTAGTGGCACTAAGGAAATTATCACAATGAATGTTAATCTCTAAAATATTCTATATTTGTTACCTTTATTAATTTTGGGAATGTGTCCAACTTCCTTACTTGACACCCTATTTATTGAGATAAAAGTCTTTTTAGAGAGACTACTACAATGCTCCAAGGGTTTAATTTTTTTTTTTATACCTAAACTACATTAGCTTTACTTGAAAAAAATCATCAAAATTAATTTTTTATATTACTTTATCAAATTGAGGTGTTATGTTTTAACTTTTGCACAAATCTAGATTTTATATTTTATTACTTATAACATTTACATCTTTTTATGTAAAGAAGATAAGTGATTTGGAGAAGGTGTAAATATAATACATTCACTATAATATTTTAGGAAAGTTTTTAAGATAAAGAAAATTTAATATTTAGTACTTTTTTATTTTCTTGTTCTTCTCATTTTAAATATGAAATATAGGATTGTTTTGAGATATCTGATGCCAATATTTTAATAAAACAGATAAAAGATTAATAAATGGAGTATCATTTTACTTTTTATTTATTTAATAAAAAATTTATCCGGTGGAGTGTTTGTTACTCCCTCCATCCCTAATTGATGGGGATATTTTGATTTTTTTGGTCAAAATTTGTAAACTTTGACTATTAATTTTTATTAGCCAATACGAAATAATATAGTCAAATGAGATGTTGTTAGATTCGTCTCAATGTATAGTTTTAAAATATGTACTTTTTATAATTTTTTCGTGTACATTGTTATAGTACAATTTGGGTACATGTACCAATGATAAAGTTTTAAGTGGGTACAGTATTCACGTAAAACCTTTAAATGGGTACCTGATGCACCAAATTATTGATGCACCGAAACCGGACCCCACTTGATGAGTCATTTATTATATACTCCCTCCATCCCTAATTGATAGGGTCATTTGCTTTTTCACGGTCTCCAAGACACGACTTACAACGTAAATATCTTTTATTTGGATTGATAAATATGTGGTATTGTACCATTGTTATAGTACAATTTGGGTACAAGTACCAATGATGAAGTTTCAATTATGCACCTGATGCATGGAAGTATTGATGTACCCAATCTTTTCACCATCAAGTGTATTATATATAAAATTTAAATGTTCAAGATTTGAGATTACTATTTGAAATGTTTAATGATTTAAATGATAATTTAAGATGATTATTGAAGATCGATTGTATAGGTGAAAATAAGAATTTTTTACGGTACATGTCTCAAATCACTCCTTATTCTATATATACAATAAAGAATTTGTAAAAATAGTTGAAAGACACAAATATCATATTCCCTATTCTATACAAATCCTCAAAAAAGTTTCTCACCAGAGCTCACCAAGCCTATTTTTGCACAATCCTCAAATATATAATTTCACGATAAAATATTATATCCTTTCATTTTATTTTTATAAATATGTGGATTCTGTAAATTTATTTCATATTGGAGCTAAAAATTTATATTGAAGCTTAAAGATATAAATTTATTTTACATTTTTTTATTTTCTTTTTCTTTTTTAAATTAAAAACTAATTATTAATTATTTCAAGTTTTATTATTTTCATCTTCATATTAAAATAACTTAAGTTTGTCTTCAACATTTAAATAATTATAATATTTTTAACTTGGAGCTAAAAATATACAAAAAATTGATTTAAAGAGTATAAATAAAAAATCAAATTTTGTATAAAATGTTAAAAGTAAATATTAAATTTAATTAAGTGGTATGGTTGGGGAATTGAATTAGCTATAGTGAATGCAATTTTTAGATTGTGGTACTTGCATTCATGTCACGGGCTGGTAAAAGTAGTCAACATAGGGAGGTCTCGTAAATCGTAAAACCACACCTCCCTTTTTCACCAAATCCCTCTTTACTCGCTTTTTGTCGTAACATCATTCACAATTATTCCCCATTTCTACCCAAATTTCAATCGGTTATTAGTATAATTTATAAGCATATTACTATTTTTAACTCTGAATGATTGGATTGGAATATATATTTTGATCTGTGTTGGTTAAATTAACCTTGAATTTTTATTAAATAATAAAAAAAATATAGTCATATGATATCATGTTAGATTTATTTCAATATATATTTCTGAAATATCAATTTTTATAATTTTTTCACATGTAAAATAAGAGATATTTATATTGTTAACTATAAAATAAGAGATGAGGGGGTACATTGTGTTTAAATTATACTATTACATATTTTCAATTGGTTAACTTACTTTTAAAAAAAAACAATGTTACAATATTATCTTTAATTCTATTTGATAGATTCTTTTTTCTTTTAACATTTAACCTTATATAGAAATCATATGTTGTTCTAATATATTAAGGTATTACGACCCCGTGCCTATATTCTCAATGTACAAATTACTTTTTGTTTTATATTTTTACTAACTGAGCTATATATTGACATTATCACATTTTTCAAAACATATATTCTTTCAATTCACTCTCTATAAGATTTTTTTTTTTTACTATTTTCATTGCATACGTAAACTTATACCTTATACATCATGTATAATAATTCATTTTGTGACTTTTAAAAACTTTTGTTTTTAGTGAACATGTGACATATTTCTTCATATATTAAAATAGTTAGAAAGCATACTAAAATAAACTGAGTTGTTATATACAGACCCAAAGTATACTCAAATACTATCTTTCTAGGAGTGAAGATATTATTTTATTCCTTTATTTATAAGTGTAGTGTTTGAACATGATAAAAAATTAGTTTTGCTACTACTAAAATTACTATCAGGTGTGTAGAGAGTTTATCTATCATAAATTGAGTTAATCGAATATCTTAGTAATTTTTTTTTTTGTTATTAATCACAAGATCATGATATCCATCGTCAATTTACGAAAAGAAAGAAAACAGGTTTTATCATAAATTTATATTTTACTTTCATTGTAATATTGAAAAACAATCAATGTCACAATATCAACCAAATAAAACCATGAATATCCTTTTTACCTTCCCTCTTTCAAATACTAGTATTTCACAATTTATTTTACACCTCAAGTTCTTGCTCTTCTCAACTGTAGCCATTACCCTCATAATGCATACTTGTTCCAACCCTTAGAGACTTCATCTAGTAGTTGTTTCATACAACATTCTCATAAATGTCCTTCCATTAGAGGCTCTCTCTCTATATATATAAAAGTCCCAAAATATAGTCTTTTTAGGTGAGTATATCCTTTGCTTTTGGTTTTTATTTCATGTTCAAGTGGTTTTTTGAATACTTTTTTTTAGGTATAATGTGTTTTTTTGATGTGGGAAAGTGTAATGATGCAACCCTTTTGGAATATAGTGGAATGCAATGTTCACTCACTTTATCTGCTCTTGTTAGTGTCATATTTTGAGCTTGATAGCACCCAAAGATGGCAGCTTTTTTGTATTTTCTTTGATGGGTATTTATCAAAATTAATGTTAGTCTTTGTAAAAATGCTGGGTACTCTATCTCCAATTTTTGTTTTTGTTCCTACTTTCGAACTCGATACTCGTTATTATAAGTAATATCTCGTGTCCACTAGTTCAACCGTAATGGTTCTATTTTTCACTTTTTTGTAAATTTCTATTTCCTGATAATAATAATTCTCATTTTTTACAGGACTGCAGCATTTTGTTCAGGTAATGCTTCTTATGCGTCGTGGTAGTGGGGATGTGGGATATGGGTGGGCTGGGTGGGTTAGTGGGAGTGTTGTTGGTGGTGCATTGCCTGAGGTTGCCATTTCTTGATTTCATCCCTGCAAATCTTGATTAAGCCTATAAATGTTAAAACTTTGTGTTTTTAAGCTACATTGCTTCAGGTGGTTTAGTTCTATGCATTGTTTAGTGGTTAAACCTTCAAAATGTAAATATTTTATCTGAGTATTAACCCAGATTCTGAGTGATACATTGGCTGCAACCGTTGGAAATCTTGTCTGGCTTAGTTGGTGTTCTTGTTAGCAGCAATTTCATTAAGTATAGGTATTCTGTTTGGGTAGTTTTTAATTCGGACTTTCACTATTTGATAGTGGTGGTGCCAATAAGCTTGCGTAAATCGAGTATTTGTTTTTTTGACTTCTGATAGTATCAATGCAGGAGACATTAATTTTCTCGTGGTCCATCTTTTTTTAATGAACTATTTTTAGTCCAGGGACCATTCTTTTCAGGAATTCAGGAAACAAACTATATTCTAATGGTTCTGTTGTTGTCTTGGACTTCTTCATTCATTAATTGAAGTAGTAAAGATGAAATGGAAATACCAATGTCAAATTTGATTTAGAGCCAACAAATACGTAAGCGGTTAGAGTGTGCTCAGTTGGCATTTCCAAACATGGTTTGATATTTCATATTTGTTGGCTTCTATTTCTCACTTTTCTTTTATATGTTTTCTTTCATTTGGCTTCTGATATATTTATCATAGGGACAAGTGCGGTAGGCCAAAAAGAAGTCAAGTAATTGGAGTCTAGATTGTAGTACATTTCGATTTCACTTTGCAGAACAAAAAGAGTTCAGATATGCAGACTCCAATGGCAAGGTAATTACAGTTTCCTTAATGAACATAATATGTTATCTCCTAGGTAATTTTAGTTCCTTAATGAATATAATCTGTTGTCTCCTTCCTTCAACGGTCACATAAATGTGGTAGAGCAGTTCTAATTCTAAAGAAGAGTGTCAATTCTAGGGTTTATCATCCTTGCAGCAGGCTAGTTTGAGTTGTTGTGTAGCCATAATTATTTGTATGAGTAAAGCAAATTATATAGCCCTGTTCTGTAATCGTTATTGAAGCTTGTCCTCTCTATAAGTGGAATTGTGTAAGTAACTCAGATTTATATGGGATGGCGATTTCTCTATGGCTCCTTAAGGCGATTCTGTCATGCAAGTCAAACTATTAAAACTTGCAAGGTTTATTCTATGGTAACAGAGTATCAGTCCTTTGCATTTTCAGCTTTCAAAAAATGTAGATGACTCTACTAACCTTGATTACTCGATCAACTTGGTGCCAATTTTTAGATAAAATTGGAGTAATCAGTCATCAAATTTTATTTCCATTTTCCCTTCTCATTTGCTCTCAATGTCCCTCTTGTTCAAAATAAGAACTTACCCTAGGAATGTCTTAAAAAGGACACTGTACCCAGTTAAAAGTTCTTATCTTCCCCAACATATGTAATATGTGGTTGCAGAACTAATTCATCCGAAATGCAAAGGAAGATCTCTCCACGATCCAGCTCCCTCGAAGTACCTAACAAGATCTCTCCACGAGCCGTTTCTTCAGAAGGGTCTCAAAAAGTGTCTCCTCGAGTTGTGCGCCAACTGAAAACATCTACACCAACTTCTGACTCTGCAACAGCACCAAATAGAAAATGCAGGACACCGAAAGATAGAAGTCCTAGAGTAGATGAGCGTAAGGGACCACAAAGTCCAATATGCGAGGTATTGTTAGAGAGTATAGGAAGTCACATCAATATTGTAATGCTGGAATAATGTTATGTTTTATATGACATATGGTTTGATATGCATTCATGTTCCCCCTCATTTTTTATTTGATTCCTTTGTCGTTCTCTTAAACTCAAATTGGGCTCAAGCAGTCGTGTTGGTTTACAGAACAAAAATTAACAGCAGAATCTTCATCCTTAAAAATGGTAGAATTTATCTTATGATTCTGACACACGATTTGGTGAGTTAGCTTGAATGAATTTCCCAGTATCCAGTTATGTTTGAAATTAAGAGTCACATGGATTCATGAGTCCTATAAATGGTTGCTTCTTGCAGCAGATTTTCAACAAGATTTATTTACTCCTTAGAGTGTCTAACGCACACTAAGTATGTGCTCTAAGTGCTAACTATTAAAGTAAGTCGCAACTTGCTATCCTTTTTCAGCAACATGCTCTAGCATTTTCTTAATGGACTCCCAAAGATGTCTAGGTTCCTTCTCTTCCATTTTTTGTATGCATATATAATCTGTAACCCCAAACCGCCACAGCATGGTTATCATATACTGTTTAACAGCACAGGAGGATGCAGACAAATCAAAGAAACAGCTTGATTGCTGACATAATATGTTCTCACCTTTTTAATATTGTAGATGCCACGTCCCAGCTTGAGTGCTGGACTGGAAGCTCAGATTTCTCAACTTCAAAGTGACTTGGAGGAACTGAAGGATCAGCTAAGCACCTCGGAAGTAACGAGAAAACAGGCACAGGAGGATGCAGATGAATCAAAGAAACAGCTGCAAGTTATGTTGGCAAAAATGGAAGAGTCGCAGAAACATCTTACTAAGCACTCTGCAACTTGTGAAACCGTGTCAAGCGAAGTTAAAAAACCCTCTGAGAAGCAGGTTTCTGACATTGAACCCATGAAGGAGCAAGGTTTTATAGACTCTGCCTCATTGGCCTCTTATATGACCGAGATTCAAGAATTGAAGTTTCAACTTGAGATGGTAGGTAAATCTGAAGTTTCTCAGACCAAAAAGGCTGAACATGCACAAAATGAAATCCTTAGTTTAAAGGAGCAGCAAGCCAAATATCTTGTGCTCTTGGAGGATTTAAAAAATCAGCTGCGGGAGTGCAGAAAATCAGAAGCTGATGCCAAGTCACTTGCTACTGAAACTCTAATACAACTGGAAACAGCAAAAAGCTCTGTCGAAACACTCAGTCTAGAGGTTATTAACTACAAGGGAGCTTATGATGCAACAGCTTCAGAATTGGAAAGGTTACGCAAACAGATTAATGCACTAGAAGATCTTGCTAACACATACAAAGCCTCTGAAACTCACATGATCTGCATTGGCTCCCAGACTTCGATTAATCATGAACAGGATCTTCTTCAAGAGGAAGTTGAAAAGCCAAGTGATGCACATGAAGATTCAGTTCATGGCATAAATGAAGAGCTTAGTTTTATGAAATCTGAGGTAGATCAGTTAAAGTCTGCTCTCGAAGCAGCTGAGATCAGATTTAGTGAAGAACAAAATCGAAGAGCAATAGAGATGAGAAATGCTCATGAGGTGGTGGAGCAGGTCAAATCCATATCAAGCATCAGAGAAAATGAGCTCGAGAGTAAATTGAAGAAATCAAAGGCTGAGATGGAGATTATAAAAGCAGATCTGATGGACAAACAATCTGAATTGCAAGGAATATATGAGGAGAATGCATTTCTGAATACAAGACTTGGTGATGTTATTTCAGGCCAGGCCAAATATGAGTTGGAGGAGCTTGAGAGAGCTATTTCAGAAACAGAGAATCTGAAGGCAAATTTGATGGACAAGGAAGCACAACTGAGAAATTTGTCGAATGAAAATGAGAAATTGAAGTTGGAAATGAATAAAAATGACGTGAATTTGGATAATGTAGGTGATGATATTGCTGCTGAAGTAAAAGCTTCCCAAGCTGCTGAAGTGGAAGCTCTTATGAAGGTTGACTACATGAGGGAGGAACTTGATAAGAGTAACCGAAAAGCATCACGAGTGGCCGAACAGTTGGATACAGCTCAAGCAGCAAATGCAGAACTAGAAGCAGAATTGAGGAGGTTAAAGGTGCAAGCTCACCAGTGGCAGAAGGCTGCGGAGGCGGCAGCTGCGATGCTTTCATCAGACAATAATGGAAAATATGTGGAGAGAACAGGATCAATGGACATCCACTATAGCCCGGGGATAGGAAAGGGTGGCTTGCCCTACATGGAAGATGTTGAAGGAGATTACATGAAGAGGAAAAACTCGAACATGTTCAAAAAGATAGGTACTCTGTGGAAGAAACCTCAAAAGTAGACTCTTTATGTGGCAGGATGAATGTGTTTTTCTTATCAACTTGCTAGGCTCACTAACTGAAGTTCTTATCTTAGCGGCTGCTTTAGTTTGTACTATTGCTTGCTATATTTCCTGCATTTCCGTGTAGTTCATTTGTAAGTCGGATTCTCTTGCAACATTTTGGCAGGTCATCATTAAGGTCTTCTAGTAATTGCATGAATATCATGATTCATGAAAGCGTTCATTCGGTCTGATCCATATCAAACACAGTGATATTAGCATGAGCACCACTTCGGTATAGATTTTCCTTGTCATTTGAAGTCTACCTGCAGTGGCTCATTGTTGCGCCATCCTCTTCGTTCGTTTTATAAACCAACCCTTGTCCTGCTAAGTACATTCTCTTCATCATTTGATCAAGACAAGGGTAATATGTCTTATGCAGTTTACTCAATTAGTAACATCACGTAAATATTTGTTTTAGGCATATTCTGATAGATTACGAGACCATGAAGGCATGAACCAAATGGACCACTTTGAACGATGGGAGTCAAATTGTTGAAAGACATAATACTGCGTAAGGGGAAGTTTAACTGCCTTAGAATTTGCTGATATTCCCCCAATCAAAATTATTAGTACATCGACCCAATGATTCGTATACCTTTGTTTGATTAATCGCTCTATCCAAATCACGCAAGCAAACCATTAGCCGCGACAATAAGTCCTCCGAATGTACTTATTAGTCTTATACGCATCGTTTACTCCAACAACTAAGTTGAACGAAATAAAATTGTCCAAATCTCGAATTTTGCCAAATTTTACTAGACTTTATATGCTATTATCTCAAATCGTATACTTTTTTAAGTGATGAGATATCTATCTATTTTCATGCTCAAATCTCTGGTAAGTCAAGGAAGATCTACGCCGAAGGTGGTGCTCATGCTAATAATCTATCTATCTCATTATCATTTAATTATTTCCAAATAATCTTGGCCATCATATATTTTAATCCCATAGTATCTACCTCAAAGTAAGATATAATCATGAAAAGAATATTTTGTAAATATTTTAGACAGTTTTATATTGCTCCATTAATATTTATGCCTAAATTAAACATCTATGTCATTTTCTGTCAGTTGCTTTTAAAAATAAACACACAAGATTATTCCACTCACTAGTCACTGCAAATCTCCACTTGTGATATAATTGAACAAATATGAAAATTCCTTCAGTTTGTCACTTAGTCAATCAGTACATGGTGATACATTTTCTACTGAGAAACAACAAACCTCCTCCTTCGTGTATTGGAAGACAGGAATGAGTGCGTGAGATCCTTAGAATGACGGTTTAGGATGACGAGAGTGACATAATAAAAGCTTAATACAACAAACTTATACCACTTACACCAAGTTTTTTTCAGCCTACTGAAAAAGAGAAGGAAAAAGCAGAAAAAAAATAATCCTATGAATCACCCTCCTATTTTCACCAAAGTTGTTGAAAACAAATTTAAACCTATTTTCACCACCCTATAAATAAAATTCTTGAAAAAGTTAAATTAAAGGACTATTAATAAGCCCCTGCCAAGTTGAACCATATCCATTAGTAGCAGCCATAATATTTGCATCTCCACCATTAATCTGCCATGGAAATCCCCAAAGAATCCTGTTGCTGTTTTGCTCACCTTCTTGCTTCACAAATGCTTCACCACCATTATTGATAGTTCCAAGACTACCCCCATTGTCAAAATGACTAGTTTGCCCATGGTTATAAAAGTTGTTCTCATAACCATTGTTAACACTACTTAGGTTATTGTTGTTGTTATTGTAACCCATAATAGGAAATTCATAATCCTCAAACCCCATTTGATGAGCATTATTATTGTGTTGCTTTTGTTGAAGCATAGCAAAAGCAACACTAAGATCAGTAGAGTAATCATAGGACAATGATGGGGCAAGAGAAGAGAGAAATGAGTTTGATGAGTCATTAGTTGTTGTTGGTGTTAAGAATGTTGGATTTTCTTGGGTTCTTTTTGATGATGATCTTTTGTTTTTCCTACAACCACCTCCAACTGGGACATTTCTGAGTGTGCCCCCCTTTGTCCAATACCTTCTACAAGATTTGCAAAAGTATCTTGGTTGAGTGAGACTATAGTTGTTGTAATAACAAAACTTAGTGTTGGTGGAATCACATCTTGGACATTTCATGCCTTGTTCAGCTGGTCTTGTTGCTTTCTTTTCTTCTTGGCCTTGGGGGGTTGTGCACACCAACATGCTTTCTAGGGTTTGAGAAGACATTTCCTAAACAACAAATCAAATGGGAAAATATTATTATGTAATATAATTAATACTCCTATTAAAGAGTTTGAACTTACTATATTATACTCATAGTTTTTTTTTCTTTGTAAATTACCGATGAGGTGAGTTTCGAACCAGGACCTTCCGGTCACTAGCAAAAGCATTTTTCACTGGGCTATTCGATTAACTCTACTATATTATACTCATAGTTATGTGCAATTTGTCAATTCTAATAATTATAACTAGAACAAGTTAAGGAATATATTACAATCATAAAGAAAGAAAATACAAAAGGTCTCAACTTCCATAATTAAATAAAATGGTAAATGGAGCTTCTATATGATTCATATATAGTTTTGAAGGTGTTTATCCATTTTTGAGATCTCAAAATCCTTATATAAGAGTTAGTAAACTTCAAATTGAATGTTATATCTTCTTTTATGAGCTACTTTCTAAATTTTAAGACATTAGAGGAAAAAATATCTTCTTTAATTATTATTACAACAATGGTAGAAACATAGATAAATTGAAAATTTTCTTCAACTAGAGCAAATGGAGAAAACCTATTTTCTTCAAACAAACTTCTCTTATAAATGAAAATCTACTTCATTTATCAACATTTCGTTTATCCATCATATATTTCTTTTTATCTACTAAAATTTAGACTCAATCAATTGGACCAGCAAACAAAGACTAATAATAAACAGCAACCAAAATCAAAACAAACATGTGAGTGAAAAGACAAGCTAAATAAGTAACCATCTTTATTTTGATATAATTGAAAGTATCTAATTGACTCAATCTTACCAGTTGATGATGATGAGTACTCGAAGCATCCATTTGTTGATGAACGTAAATATATATTTTCCCAAGAGACTTCACTAATCTAGGATGTATTAATTCAAAACCAGTTTTTTCAGGTAATAAATATATAGCATAAAGCTTTGGAGTTTGGTCGAGGTTAAATAAAGAAGATGGGTTTGAGGAAAGATGAAAAAAAATGAAGATGAAGAAGGCAAAGAAGTGAATGGCACTAGTTTACAACAAAGTCCTTCAGTATATATAGAGAATCAAATTTCAAGTATATAATTGGCTGGGGGGGGGGTGGTATTAATAATAAAGTATTTTAAATTGCTAAAACATCCCACACTTATCCGAAATTACTCGACTCGACTATGCAACAACGTGAGATTACGGTTCTTAATGATTAAGAATGAATGCTATATAATTTTCTAATTTTTTTAGTACAATTTAGATAACACATACTACTTTTTCAAAAATAAATTTATTAATGTCAATTATTTAAGCTTATTTTTATATTTTAAGTCATATATATACACATATTAAATTGGGGTATACAGGGGCGAAACCACGATGAAAGTAGAGGAAAAAATTGTTAAGTATGAAAAGAAGTTTGAAAATATGTAAAAATGAAGCTTAGAGGGATTGAACATTTGACCTCTACCTTTTAGATGAAGGAATTAACCATCTAAACTACATTTCTAATTGGTTTACTTACACTTTTATTATATATATCACCAAAATTTAAAAAATTACATATGTTAACGATACTGAAAAACCTAGGGGGCCGGTGCACCCCCCCCCCCCAGGTCCGCCCCCGGATATAGAACATTGTTTTTTTTTTTTTGTAAATTAGCGATGAGGTGATTTTCGAACACAGAACCTTTTGGTCACTAGCAAAAGCTTTTTTCACTAGGCTATTTGATTAACTCTGGGATATTATACATTGTTGATACACTTATTTTTGAGTTTTTCAATTTGTATGTACTATTTTAGAATGACTTCAAGTATATTTATGTATATCATTCTTACATTGTAATTGAATGTATATCAATTAATGAACACTGTCGTTAATGAACGGTATTCATTCTATGTAACAATTCCCTACAATCTTGATGCACAAATTTAATGCCAAGGAAATCAAAATATTTTATCTTTTAATTACTAAAAAAAAGTTGAATCGCAACTTTAACGGTGTGTCAGATGGTCGGAGGATTTGAGATTATCGGTTAATTACTTCCATAACAAATTCTGCCATGTGCTACTGAAGAGGCAAAATGTGATGTTACTCATCCCAAATTTTTTATCATTTAACCTGTACCCGAACACCTTTCAATTACCAATACTAGGCATTTAGCAGTATTACTTATTATGTTAGTCTTTAAGAAACGATATATCCATTTTAAATTGGTGTAAGATTTAATAAAATATACTTAGCAATTACATTTTTTCGCTTCTTCAACCCTTAGCATTTCTTGAAATTTACTTAATTTTTGAAAAACAGATAATCAAAAGATTTATTAATACGTTAATTTTTAATTCGATGCTAAAAATAACACCAAGTTACTCTTCAATAGTTCAAACTTACAAATTATTTTCATTAATAGTTTAGAAATTAGAAATTATTTTCATAAACAACACGAGGATATTAATCTATAGTAATTAAATGCAACCAATAAATATAGAATGACATATTATACATCAATTAAATTTATTATGAATCCAAATTCAATATTAACTTCTTCTTTTTTAAATTAGCGACTTCATATGAATACAGTGAAATCACAAATAATAAATACATAAATTTCTAATTAATAATAAAAAATAAATGTTTTGACTAACAATATCTAGATTCAAAATCTTTTAATTGAATCATTAGATGCCATTAGAATATTGGACGAAAGGACGAATTCGATTTATTGCGATGAATTGGAAGTGGTAAGCATGGAAGAGGGGGGACACCCTTGTGGAGATAAGAGCAGCACTTTATTGCGATGCTCCACCGTAGCGGAAGCAGCAGTCCATCAACACATACAGTTGTACTGAATGCCACTCATCATCAGTTGGTCCAACATTATTACAAATATTGTTCAACATTCCAACAGCCTACTCATCGATTAGTCTGAATCACCAATTCCTCATTTGCTGCACTAGGGGACATTCATATCTTAATTCATACCTATGCTGCTACATAGCCTCCTTCTATATATTCCCAACTATTTTATCTATTTTCGTTAAACGTAGATATATTTAAATTAAATATTTTTAATTTGGTGTCAATTGTCGACGTTCACCGCCAGTTATATATTTAATATTTTTTCATTTTTACTAGAATATCATTTAAGCATATTACTTAATAAGTGCGAATTAATCAAACATCAACCTTCAAACATATTACATACATGTGAGAAATGTACGTGAAGGGGTCCAATTATCATAATCTCATAACGAAATAGAAGCGATTTGTTCAAGGGAGGATCTGCTTGTGGATGGTTACCCAGTCTCGATGAACTAGTCAAGCAGGACGCTTTAAATTAAATGAGCGTATTATTTTTATATAACCAAAGAGAAGCAAATAAAATTCAAGAAGTCAAATTCTATGAAGAAGTAAGGGTCATATATAAAGTAGTAAAATAAAGTGCACATGCAGTCCACAATCAATCAATCAAATAAAAATCCCACTAAAAATAATTGGTTGTTTATTTGTGGGTTTTATTGAAATATTTGAATGACAATAGAGAACCATGCAATTGAAGGAAGCTAGGAAGAGTCTAGGGAGGTGGGAATGAAAATCTTTGTCATGCAACACAACATATATTCCAAAGATGTCTTAATCTGATATGGACACATTATCCTATACAGTCGAGAATGTTATATCTCATTAAAAAACAATCATCATTTCCACTCAGATTGTTTTTGGATCTTACGACAATCACAATGCCAATCAATTAATTTTGCCTCCTCCAGAATCTTCATATCCAAATTATAATGCAAAAACTCCGGAGGGAAAATTCATTCCATAGAGGACACAAGGTACATATTCGTTTAAGAAGAGTACTACTTGTATGTTTGATGCATACGACCATAGTTCAAACTTATAAATAGTTAGAATATAAAATTATCAATAATTATATTTTTTTCTGCAATTCGATTCGATTTCTATTGAGAGCAAAATTGGTATTTGAAGTGATTAACATGCAAGTTTTAATCCCATGACCAGGTGAGGCACATCCTCGGATTTACCTCTTCCGTATATTCCAAGACAAGAGTGCGTAAGGACGGTTAGTGTGACGGTTTCACATGTTTGATGATGTATAGACTATAACAAACACCTTAAGTATCTACACTATATTTAATTGGAAAAGGGAAAAATTAGTTGTATTTTTTAGTGAAGCCCCATGGTCTTCAATTTCCTTAATTGCAGGAGAAGTTATAAACAAAAATTAATTCAAAATGACTTTTATATAGATCAATTTAAATATAAATTTAAAATAAATACTTTTACATGATACATTATTAACGATTATTTTTTAAAATTATCAATTTTAAATTTTTTAGTTAATGATTATTATTATGATGCGCAAGCATCGATTGTGCCCAAACATATTTATTATAGTTTTCGTAAGTAGTCGAATTGTAATATATATGATCTCAAAACTTGGCAAATGTTAGTCGTATCAACTTCCAAAAAATAAAAATGAATGCACATATAAGATGAATAGTTATCACCACCAATGTAATTATGTGAAATTAACATATAAGATACAACTTGATCCCACTATATAGTGAATCTATATTACATTGAGTAGTTAGTTATTGAATTAGTCTCTCGACCACTAAAGACATGGGAAAATAAATTAAAGCATATATAGATTGCAACTTAATTGGATACAAATGTATATGTATTTCATAGTTGTGATTTATAAATTATTAATTAATAATAATGATGTAGTTCGATTTAACTTTAAATGTTTATTTATTTATTTATTAGAAAGAGTAGTTAACTTTCTTATCACACTAGTTATAGTGTATACTGTATACAACGAATTAGTGTTGTACCTTGTAGCATTGAGTACAAATCACATACTTATTGTTTATTTTCATATTACTAGAATGATTTTTTTTCAAAAGATGCAAATCGATATAATAGCACAATCGGAAAGAAATTAAAGTGGGGAAATGCAAATGGGTCAAAATAGGTGAGCAGTCAAACAGTATGAACACTCGATAGTAGTGAAAGTGAGACGCATTCCTTATCGATCTGTACATTTCATCATCACAGAAGCAAAGAATCAAAACATTCCCACTCCTCAAATATTCTTCCACTTCTTCCTCGCTCATATAACAGACAAAACATCCAACTGCAATCACTCTCATCATATGAATCACCATAAAGAATGTTTTTTAAATTCTATCATCTTCGTTTACATCTCCAATATTATGTCGCATGCCTAGGAATATAATAATGCGTCTCCATCTTCAATTTGTTACTATATCGAGTTTTATTATTTAATTGACTATCGGTAACAAGATATCAGGTCAATTTATACATAAAATATGTGTGTCGCAAATATATATATCAAACGATCGACTAATTGATGATTTGATTATCAGTCGAACGAATTGCTTAAGTACCAAGCATCTACAAAATTAGTAGATTGGTGACCACTATCCTTTCAAGTCTCTAGTTTGTGTTATATATATTTTACTGTTTTAAATACTGTACTAATAGATATTCGGTAAAGATGCACTTTCCACATCAAAAGTCGGTGTCTTCCCGAATCGATATATGAGATCTTGTATTACATACTTCTCTATTGTCAATTGATTTACATATATAAAAGAAAGTGACTTCAAAATTTGAAAGGTAAAATTATTAAGATTTAATTTAAAATTAAACAATCGTCCTTGAAGTGTATTTTATATATTAACTCCTTTTTGGAAGAGGTTAAAATTACCCTCATATTATCGAGTTATTTTAAGATGGAACCAACAATATTACTCATCTTTTAAGTTAAGGACATCTTAAAATAGTCCTATTTTGTGAGTATTTTAAGAAAAACAGATTTGATGAGTATGTTGTCGGACTACAGATCAAATAAAATATGCACAAGACACGATAAAAGATGAATGGTGAACTTTATTTGCATGATAGTACTATTACATAGTTGAGTGATACTAGTAAGTTTGAGCATATTTTCCCAAAGTGGAGAAACCAGATAACCAAATAAATTAAAGTTTGGCTTCCAGTTATTGCCGTTGAACAAATCTAATAGATCGACTATGGTTCGGCTACATCAGGATCGGACAAAGTGAAAACTTGAGATTTGTGCTTTCTCACTTCTCACATACCACAAGACTTATTTAATTTGGAGACCTAATTTGAAGACACATTTACACAAACGATGTAAGTGTGATTTAATTGATTTAATAAGAATTAGAGTTAGATATATTTAAGTTAGTCATGTTTTTTTAATTTTAATAACGTTAATGATTTAATTTGGTGAAACAAATGAATTGAAATACATGATATTGAATTAAGTAGGATAAACATGTAATTTTGAAGTAAAATAAACGGTTTACCTGGATTACGAAATTTGCATGCTATTCCGGACACCTCGTGAAATTTTACAAGTGAGTGTTTCAAAATTACGAATGAACTAGGAATTACCCCTTCATTAAGAGTTGAAACCAACACCTTTTAAAGAAGCTCGAATCTGATATCATCAAACTATTGAGTAGTTGATTGACGATTCAAAAGATCGATTTTTATAATATTAGAGGAGTATGTTTTAATTTCTGCAAGTGGAGGACCTCTAGTCAATTTTTTTTGTGACATTATATTTGTCCTATAAATAAAATGAGAATATCAAAATTATTTGATAAAGCCGACAAGATCATCTAAGTTAGTCATGTGACATTATATTTACTCGTCACTTATCAGATTTCAATAATCAACTCATGAAATAGATAGCCATAATTTTCATTGTTGAGTAGTGGGGCCACATCTACAAAATTGCATTTTAATTTGTCCGCCAAAATGCTACACAACATCAAGTTTTTAACGTTACGATCATTTTTGCGACTAAAAGTGGATTGCGTGAACCTACATTTTTAAAGACTACTACTAACTGCAATTTAATCCCGCTTAATTATATTATTGCTACAATTAACTCTAGATATATACTATACATAAAGAAGAAATTTCATCATCATTCAAATTAAGTTTAAGATCATGGTGATGCAAAAGCATCACTCGACTTTGTCAATATACTAATTCAACTAATATACGATTCACAATTATTGTTTTGTGATTATCAATTTCCTTACGTGCGTGGTCATAATAGTGAACGTAATCAGTTAGCATGGAGTAATACGCGTCATCTAGTTGGAAATTATAGCATGCAATAGCTATTTTCAATTCATAAAAGATGATCATTATTGATGTAATAAATTAGTTCTAGGCTAGATATCATATATGAGTATATGACCTAGATCGTTCCTTTTATCACTTTGAATTCCAAAACTCAAATAGATCTACTCATAATTAGACGGTAAACGAGCTGAATAATATTGAATTGCGGAAGATTTTAGTTTGACTTTATTATTCTCGAGCCAAATAATGGTTGAACATCCAAATGAGAAGCTTGGTTCTAAGTTCGTCACTTTATTTTCGGCGAATTCGAGCCGAACTGCCCTAATAATTTTGTTCAAAAGTGATGAAACAAAACAAAATTCGACTAAATATGCTAGATCTACCAAAGACAATAAAAGTAAAACTAAAATATATATCTTTACCTCAAAATTCAACCAAATATACTAGACCTATTAAAGAAATGGATGATTAATCGTTCTCATACAAATCTATATTAAAATATTATTATAGAATTTTACTTGGTGAGTCGAGTCGAGATTTTGCGAACCGTTTGCTAATCGAGCCAAATATTGATTTTCAAGATTTGGCTTTACGTTTGCTATCCCGAGTCGAGCCACGAACCAAACTTTTTCGAGCCAAATACCCAGATCCGAGTCGATCTTCTAAGTTCATTATTTTACATTAATAAAACACTTTCATATTAGCATTAATAAATACTTCAATTCTGAGTTAACCTCAATGCCTTCGGGTATGGAGTACTATATAATTATTTCTATTTCCTAGTGTGAAGCTGTCCTTAAGATTGGCAAGCACCCAATTGGATTTTGTAGCTTAGAGAAATGTAATCTTAGTGGTATAGCAGCCTATAGTATATAGCTAGGTTATTACCAGACAACATCAATATTTAAAAACAACATAATATCTGTGGGATCCTGTGAGTAGGGTGGCCAAATAGCCATGTATTAGGAGTAGTATATTATAGATTGCACAATTATGATATCCTAGTGAGTGCTGACAGATAGATGCCAGTCTAATTAAATACGACTATATATATATACGAGTATGCTTTTTTATTTTTTTATTTTTTATTTTCAACGAGTATGCTTTATTATGCACTACATGTGAAATAAATTGAATATTCGGAAGTGGTCACATTATTGTCAAACATTCTTAACTTCTATCACACTCAAACGACTCGATTAAGAAATGATTATATTTGTTGCCAATTACTTCATATTTTTGACCAATCATTCACCATATATGAATATGATGATAAGAGTATGATCGAAGTAAATTAAAAACCTCACAATCGAACTAAACCAAGGGCACTTTTTTGAACTTAAGCTCACCTACTCTAGTTCAAGTCCATAGCTCCATGTAAAATTAAAAGTACATAATATTTTGTTATAGTTAATTGCCTTAATGAAACTAAATTACCCCCTGATAGTTCGATACACTTTTTTCTTCTTTTTTCCAATTTTTTTTCAAATCATTTCTCGATTTTTTATATTTTTGTTATAGTAAAAAGGGTTCGATTTTGGTACTTGTTTCGCAAAAAATGTTCGATTCTATTACATAGTTTTTTTTGGTAAAAATGTTCGATTTTAGTAGTTGTTTGGCAAAAAGTGTTCTAAAAAAGGTTCGGTTTTGATAGTTTTTTACAAAAACATTCGGTTTTGGTTGTTTTTTGACAAAAAGTTCAATTTTGGTAGTTATTTTAGTAGTTGTTTTAGTTAGTTTTTCCGTAAAAACGAAACTCTTAGCCAAAATAACTAGCAAAATCGAACATTTTTTTGTCAAAAAACTATGAAAACAGAACCTTTTTGGCACATTACGAAATCTTTTTGGAAAACAACTATCAACACCGAACATTTTTGAAAAACAACTACCAAAATTGAACATTTTTGCCTAAAATACAAAAAACGAACCTTTTTGTAACACTTTTTGCCAAACTATCAAAATCTAACATTTTTTTAAAAATTGCAAAAACCGAACCTCTTTTAGAACATTTTTTGTAAAAGAACAACTAACGAAACAACTACCAAAAAAAACTAAGACAATCGAACGTTTTTTTGCGAAATAGCTATCGAAACCGAACCTTTTTACTTTGAAAAAAACATGAAAAAAATCGAAAAAAAATTGAAAGATTGAAAACATGTATCAAAATATCGGGGGCAATTTAGTGATTTTGCCCCCGAAGTTTCATTAAGGTAACCAACTTCTCAAAAGTTTCATTTTCGCCCCAAAATTTCACTATTCACACCTAAAATCGTCAATGGTATCGTCAATCGTCAATGATAAGTAAATTGTTCTTGTTCCTAGAATTTTGACGATTTGATCAGTTTGCTTTTGAAATTTTTCTTGACAAATCTCCACTCCCTTATAGCCTCCCAATGAGTCCCAACGTTGGTAAACTTGGGGGTGGAGGATTGAGGTGGGGCAGGGGATATTGTCTTATTTTTCATATTTCTTTAATAGTTTTCAACATTATAATCTAAATTTACACTACTCCTAGTATTTTTCTAAGGTAGATTAGTATTAAAAGGTGAGGTGAATGCAAAGGCAGTATGAATGAGTAGTCGTATAAAACTCCAGTCTCGAAGATACTGTTTGTAATTGTGTGGTTAGGTAGAGACAAGAGAGGGCAAATGTAGTGAGTGGTATCATGTTTATAGTGGGGGCTACGTGCATGATTCCATCTGTCTGAACCACAACGTAGCTAGCTTACGAATATCGCCAACTTCAACAACTTGGAGATGTGATATTCAGATTAGATCATTCTCATTTCTCACTTCTCAGTGCGCTGCTTCGGCTCCCTATAGCCAGGGGCGGACCCGGGGGTGGGGTAGGCACCGGCCCCCCCTAGGTTTTTCGGTATCGTTAGATTTATATATAAGTTTTTGAATTTTTGTGATATATACACTAAAAAGTGTAAGCAAACTAAGTAGAAGTGTAGCTTAGTTGGTTAGAACTTTCATTTAATTGGTAGAGGTCATGAGTTCGAGCCCTCCAAGGTTAACTTTTAACATTTTTTTTTTATACTTTCACTATTTTTATTTGTTTTGGCCCCCCAATTCTATTTTTCTTGAAGTTAGCCCCCTTTATTTTCACCCTCGTTTCGCCCCTGCCTATAGCCTATAAGCCATAGGCTATACCTATACTATCAACGAGTTGTATCCAATGCCAAGTAAAATATACATAGTGCTCAGATTGGTATAAGCCCACCGAATGTTCGACCACCTCTACTATCACTAACTGGGGCTACTTAACCATGCATGCCCCAAAACTCATGCAATTTCACCTTGTATCTAGACGTGTCAAACGAACCGGGTCGGACGGTCAGGCACGAAGCCAACAAAGGCCCGTCCATCCTTACCGGGCCGGCGCGGACCCTTAAGAATTCCCAGGCCCCTATTTGGCCCGGCCCCTTTAGAAAGCGGGCCTGGCGGCCCCAAACGATATACCGTATCGGCCCACACGGTATACCGTTTGGGCCAAATAGTTCAACTATATTTGTTTTGTTTGAATAGTCCAACACAAATGATGTCTTGGCACAATAGCCCGCAAAGGGCCGTCTATCATTATACTACAACTTCAATTAAAATTAGTTAAGTTTTAGTATTAATAAAGAACTATATTCATCATTATATTACAAATTAGTTAGACAAATGTATTTTTTTCATTATATTATAAAAGTTGTTTAATATTAAAATTTTCGTTACAAGATATTGTTTAATGTTAATTATATTACAAATAAAAATAAATATTCGTTAATATACATAGTTTAATTTATAATGTGTTCATAAAGTAATACATAGTGTAATTCGATTTAAATCACAAGTATTGTATAGTATTATTTAAGTGTATACAAAATGCATTGGTATATAGTAACACATCTTGTATTTTTAATAATATCTAACATTAAATAATATATATAAGCATCTAAAAAAATAATGTGTTATACTATTAAATAATATGTAATGTAACACTAATCTACGTTTATTAATTTAAAGAATAATATATTGATGCATCTTATGATCTTATTTAGATAGTAGATAATATTATTAATTATAACATAAAACATAACAAGTAATCATGTTGGCACAATGGTAAGTACACATATATGTTCTCTTTGGCAACCAAGGTTCAAACCCCACTAGCATTACTTTATTTTTTTAATAAAAACAACTATAAAATTATATTTTATACGGTATACCGTGTATACCTGGCGGGGGCAAGGGCCCCCGGACAGCCCGGTTCGTTTGCCATGTCTACTTGTATCATACGAGTATTAGTCACATGTATGCGACTTGGGATATGGGACTTGGGAGGGATTGGGACTAGGGTTGTGGTCCGTGGGTGAATATAAAAAGTTGTATCTGATTCGTATAATTTTGCGCTAAGAAAATCGGTTCGGCATAATAAATTAAACAATTCGATTTAGTTCGGCTCGCATATAAAAAAACAGGGTTTTGCTATATTTGTAGTCTAGAGTCCATACTCGAAAGTTTTAAGCCTAACCTATATTATAAAAATCAATTCCACTCCACATATTTTTCATCTCCTACTCTTCACTCATGAGTCATCTTCTTGTGAACCAAACTGAACTGTTTGCAGCACAACTTGCAATTAGTTCAGTCCAGTTTGTACATTTCAAACCGAGCCGAACGTAAGATTCGACCATGCGAGCCGAACTCAAAATAGTTACCTTCGATATACTTCGATCCGTTTACATATTATTCTTTTGATAAAACAAATTGGCAAAATCTAAATAATATATGTTATATATATAGTTTTCAAGAATGACCACTAGTAATGTAGGCATTTAAAACATATTGTACATTTGAAAGTGACAAACTGACAATATAACAGTACTTCTTACAGAAGAAAATGCAGATGTTAAATATGGTACACTTATATACGGTACTCCATATTAAATAACTAAACTACCCTTTTAAATATGTGAGAACAAAAATTTCAACTTCATTTATGAAATTCCCCTTCTCTCTAAACTTCAATCTCTTAAAAACCTTTCTATAACACCAATAATATCTTTTCATAATTTTCATTCTGTTATCTTATAGATCTGAAATAGGTAACTGATATACAAAGTGATGTTTGACTCGAGGTCGATCGATAACACAAATTTTATGGCCATCACCTCAGTGCAACAAGTTCGAGACGTGAATAATTCAACGATCGATGTCATCATCTCCACATCCTTGTTGGTTTTCTTGTTGTTATGCTCAAACATTTTACATAAACTTAGACTATAACATACCAAAATTTTAACTATATCAATACTTCTCAGCGATAAATCATGTGAATTTACAA
The DNA here is from genome assembly GCA_003412495.2 of Echium plantagineum. NCBI lineage: Eukaryota > Viridiplantae > Streptophyta > Magnoliopsida > Boraginales > Boraginaceae > Echium > Echium plantagineum. Next base: position 31,786,266 of record CM016564.1, read on the forward strand.
ATCCTTGACCTGTTTATTCTGTTATAATTATATTGAATAAGACATTCATTCAGAACTCCATTTGCCACACCTTTACAGAAAAACACATATGCTTCATCAAACAAACCATCTTCTTACAATAAAAGATGATTCAAGTATTATAACTAATAGCAACAAAAACAACCCCCTCAGGTTTCAATATGCCAATCAGGCTAAGAGATTCCTAGATACGCTCCATCTTACAAGGGTCAATAATTGTATATTAGTAAATATATATTCCGACAATAATACTATTAATTTAACTACTTCCAGGTAATATAACCATTTGTTTAACCAATAAATTCATATTTTAATAACAAATTAAATCCCTTCTATGAGATGACATAAATTATAATTGAGAAAGAATTTGAGGCTTACGCCACATATACCCTTTCAATTAAACACACCTCTTTCTTTAATCTATTTTTTTCAGCTCTAGTATGAAATCCTTGATTGTCTCGATTTGTACATTCATTATCCAAATTTTGGTTTGCAGTTTCAACATCACTACTTTCAACATCATCAAAGGAGAAATCAAAATCTATAGAATCAAGATCAATATTAGCATATGCTGAGATAGAATTTTCATCATCCATTAGGCAATGTAAAAGCTATAAAAATTTAGAACTAATTTTTAAGCAATTCAGACGTCAAAACAAATAATTATACAAGGTATGAATATTCTTGAGAAGTGTTAATATCATAGTAAAACTCTAGCGGTAACTTGTAAAAGGAGTAAGGAGTATTTAATTCAAACCCTGACAGCCCACTAAAACACTACCATTATTAATAAATTTTCCAAAGAAAAAAACAAAAGTCCAATTGACAACTACGAATTACTATTAGGTATGGATAAAAAAAATTGAGCATTCCCATTATTCAATTTGTATTATTTGCCACATGAAAATTGCGATTTCTCAATTATTCACATGAAGGTATCATCAATTATTCAAACAAATTTATTAATAAAAGTTATTTAAATTCTTGCACATTTTTCCATTTCTCTGCTCCAGTTGTTGAATTTCAAAGTTATGGTCGATTATACTATAAGAAAATTAAGGAGATCATAAAAAATTAACAATTTTAAGATAGTTTTTGTAGAGAGAAAAAAGAAATCCACACTTTTATTTCCAAATTTTCGTAGAGCAAATTTGAAAATACGAGTAGGGTATTATATATAAGTACCGTATATAACATTTGCGTTAATTTTTAGAACAAAGTGTGGTTACTCCCATACTAAACTTCATAACAATAATAACACTTACAAAACTGATTTTTATGAGATAATATTAACAATGAGTGACTCGGTCAAAATACCCAAATGTTCTTAATTTCTTGTACATAATCTAATACACGTCACGTATGATGTAATACATCAATCTTATAAGATTAGTCAACAATTTGATATTATCTTTCCCTAAATCCCGCTTATTTATTTATATATCCTTTTACATTTTAATTTAATTGACAAATTTGACTACTCGTGGTATATTTAATGTAAGTATAAATAAGTTCTCTTACAAAAATTTAATGTTTTTAAATCTCCTTGTATTGGTAAATAAAACAAAACTTGAATTTATTAACATTAAACAAAGTATTGTAGATAATGCATGAATATTAGTTGACTTTTTGATTTATCCATTTCATATTTACAGTAAAGAATTGCTCCCGTCTGAAAGAAACTCACCAAACAGGCCCCGAAAAGTTGAACCCATTTATTTTTTCCAATTTCCCGTTTTCACATTCCCTTCGTCAATCTTTCACCAAAAAATGAATAAACCAAATTAAACAGTTGTAATCACCAAAACTGGACAACTAATTTGAAACACCAAAACATCACACATCTCTATTCTCCCACTCTCCTTATGATCAGATCTCATATCATATCTCAATTCAATCCAAAATCACTCACATATTCGTAATTAAGGACGTGTTTGGTTGATTTAATATAAAATGGAGTTTTTGAAGAACTTACCGGAAATGGATCTGATGAGATCGGAGAAGATGACACTCGTCCAGCTCATTATTCCTGTTGAATCTGCTCATCGCGCCATTTCGTATCTTGGTCATCTCGGTGTTATTCAGTTCCGAAATGTGCGTTTTTCCTATTTAATTGATATTTTGTCAACTTTTATTGCATTTTAATTATGAAAGTGGACAACTATTTTGGGACTGTGATTGAATGCTCGACTTTAGCTGAATTGTGTGTCATTAGATAGTTTTTGTGATTGCTGTGTTTTTGGTTTAATATAATTGTTTTAGTTCCTAAGAAAAGCCTTTTTTCTTATATGACCACGACATTAGTGGCTTAGCTGATATATGTTTGTTTTAGTTGATTTATCTCGAAATGATTGCTGAGTTTTGAGTTTTGATGGTTTACTTTTTGAATTTTAAACACCGAGTATTTGTATGTATGTAATATGTTCTTGTAGTATTGGTAGGCATATGCTTGATGTTAGTGTTTTTATTCTGATACTATTAGCATAATAATTTAGATTGAATTCGAAATGCGTGTCAATTAAGGTACAATGTTGTTAATGTTGACCATTGAAAATCAAATTAGACAATCTTTTTTTAGCTGAAGGGAGTATTTTATTTGTGACACTACCCATCTTTAAGTAGGTTTAATCTGTGTGATAGTTCCAAACCACAAAATGGAGTTTGGTTTTACAAGATAATCTATATAGCTTGTTGATCAGGATCAACTTGTATTAACGAGTTCGTTGAGGTACTTAAAGTTTAATATTTACTCCCTCCGTCCCTAAAAGATCGATACATTTTGACTTTTGTGTCAAACTTTAAAAAGTTTGATGAAGAATTCTCATTAAACAATAAGAAATAATATATTCATGTAGGATCTTGTTCGATTCGTCTCAATATATATTTTTGAAATATCAACATCTCATAATTTTTTTCGCATGTAAAATAAGAAATATTTACCTTTTAAATTGTGTTTTGTTGACCATGAAAGTCAAAATGTACCAATCTTTTAGGGACGGAGGGAGTATTTCGATTCTTTGTGATATTAAACAGAAGAAGATAATTTGTTACTGCTTATGATAAATGCATGTCTTTTAATGTTAATCTCGGAAAACTTTAAACTCAATTCATGACTCTTTTAGCGAAGGAAATATTAAATATGCAACAATTTCTGTTCTAACATGTTCACGTAGTGCATTACTACACTTGTTATCATTTGGTTTTCAAGGTTAGACATTGCCTCCAAAAGGTTATTGTGGCATAGGATGACGAATCAGATATATTATCGGGTGCTTTACTCAGTAAGTTCTGTGATTGGGTGCTGAACTGTATATGAGAGGTGGAGTGATGTATTTCTTGATTTGTTCTCATAGTTTTATCAGCCAATTTTTTTCAAAGATAAATATAGTGGTTGATGTTAGCATTAGTTTGTGATTTCTGAACTTGTTGCTCTGCATGGTTAACAAAGGACTAACATTCAGTATAAAGGTTGCTGGTCCAGTGTGGTATTACTATGGGGCAAGAGTCCACAAGACATAGATTTAAGCGAAGTGCTACCTCTGCATTCTCAGTGATACTTTTTTTAAAGGCTTCTCATATTAATTTCTTGCTTGTTCTACAGTACTACTCAGGATGATGTTGAGTGTTTAGATTTTTGTAGCAAAAGTTGGCTTTCATGAATTCTCCAGAGGTTATACCATGAAGAAGGGTAGATTATAATTTTATTTGGAATTGTGATCATTCTTTTATATTTGAACGCAGTTAAACTTGGTGTGACTATAGGGATATCGGTAAACTAAGTGAACCTTTTAGTGGAGTATGTTCCCATTGGTAGATAGTTATGTATTTTGTTGGATTACTTTAATTTGCTGATGGGCCAAGTCTATCGTTAGTGTTTTTTGGGGATATCTTAAAACAGAAAATATACCATTTGCGTTTTCAACAGAATATGCACTCATGAAATGTCTTTTGTTCACAGTTAAATGATGATAAGAGTCCTTTTCAGCAGACGTTTGTTAACCAGGTAAATGATGAACATTTCTGGTGAGATTTTGGTTTTATATAGTTTTTAGTTGGAATGTTTGACCTTGAAGGCATAATTGTTCTTTTAATGATTAGAGGAAACTTTTAATTGACAAATGGTCTTGAAACACCAAGCATTGATGCATTTTGATTGTTTTATGCAAATAAGATGCTTGTTCATGTGATATCGTCTTTTAGGAGTCATCCATTTTTCTGTGCTTTTTTTATTTAGGTTGATTGGCCATATAATTCATAGGTCATTGCATTTTGTGGAAAAGCATGAACCAGGATTTCTCTAGTGGTTTTATGTGATCTCTTTTACTCTATGGTACAAAAGGCATCTGCCTTGCTCTGCTTTTTTCTTCTTGGTTTACTCTTCCTTATTGAAACTTTTGGTTCAGAACTAGCTACCAAGTTCTGGTTATATATTGGTGTGTTAATTATGAACCCAAAGCATATTACAGAGTGGTTGTACAATAACTTAAGTTATTTTCCCCCAAGAGTGAAGCCAGTCCCCAGTATTTAAACTGGAGAAATATAAATTGGTTTCCTTTTAATTATATACTCCATCCTTGTGCATTATTCAGAAAATTAATTCTCAGACTATGAATGAGTAGATTTACTCTATCCCTATGCATCTAACTGTTACTAGTCTGAAAAATTTGTTTTCCCAAGTTCATGTGCTATGAAAATGTTTGTTGAGAAAACTTATCTGGTATTGTTTTTCATCTAATTAGGGAATTAGTAATTAGTATTGGTGTTCCCTTTGTTAGTATTGAAGATGTTAAATCCTTCTACCTATTGAGTATGAAGAGCAAATCATAAGATTACCCTCCGCAGGTAAAACGATGTGCAGAAATGACAAGAAAAATAAGGTTTCTAAGACAACAAATAGACAAGGCTGGCCTTCCTCCTTCACCTCAACCTGCTTCAGTCCCTGATATTGAATTAGAAGACTTAGAGGTCAGTTTTCGTTGGCCTTCCGGATATCATACCTCTGATAAATTGAAATAACGGTTTTATAGTATCAGTGATCCTTCTATGCCCTGTATTAGAAACTTGAAAGCCAAACCAAATAAAGAGCGTGTTTGGCTAAGCTTATTTTTTGAACTTATAAGTGACAATGAAACTTATAAGCACGTTAGAAGTCAACAACTTATAAGCTATATTAGACTCTCATTGTTTTATTGTCACTAATAAGTTGTTGACTTATAGCCTACTTATATATGACAATGAAACAATGACTCGATTGACTAATATAGCTTATAAATTGTACGAAGAATAAACTGACTTATAAGGACACGCTCATTTATATAACTTTTGTGACCTTAAAATATTTAGGGGTAACGAAGCAAATCACTTGGTCAAACAAAAAATATGTTGAAGTAAAAAAAGTTGAGAAAATGTCCCAAATTGTTTACTTTCCAGAAAAAGTTGTTTTTTCTACTTTTTTCACCTTTTTGCATAATTAATTATTATGACCTATTTTGCCGAACACTTATTGTTGACAAAATCAACTTTTAACTTGAGTTTGACAAAAAATAAGAAAAGCCAAACACCGTCAAATATGATTTATTTTGGGCTTTGACTTTCGAACTCCACTTATAACCACACTCCAATTTTTCATTTTGACCCTTCATTTTTCTTTATGAGAAGTCGCATACAACTTTTTATCTATATATATCAAGGCAATAAATGTAAATTAACACCAAAAGAGGAGTGTGATTAACACAAAAAATTGAATCCTTTATTTTCTATGGACATAAGGAACCTCTTACTTTTCCAGATTGACAAGAGAAATCAACTAAGTTGGATCCTTAACATATACAATGTATTTTTAAAGCATTTGCTCTGTTAGCTAGAAGACCAGCGACCTGATCACCTTCCATATAAATCAACTGACTTACCTGCGCCTCACATTCCCTAATCATAAATGAAATTGGAGTTATATCTGTACTCAATGACTAACGGTATCTCTTTCCCCAAAATATCAGTGATGAGTAAAGTCAATAAACATTTTACTTTATTAATCTATTTAGTCTTGACAATTTATAAGAATTTTCTTTAATGTCTGATTTCTGTCAATCTGTCTCTCTTGTTTCATTAGGTACAACTTGCCGAGCATGAACACGAGCTAATCGAGATGAATGCTAACAGCGAGAAACTGCAGCATTCACATAATGAGTTACTGGAGTTCAAGATGGTATTGCAGAAGGTATATCTTTGGGTTCACTGCCAATGTATGTGTTATTTAATGAACCTGAAATATGAAAAAAATTATATATTTCCAAGTTATAATTGTTATTAGGTGACCTGTCATATCATTGTTAGAATATTAAAGATCAATGGATGTGTGAATTTCATATGTTATTTTGTACCCTTGTTTACTTTTCTCTATGAGTCCTGTGAAGGCTTAACAATATTGTATTTGCTAATGTGATATACTCTAGCAGCTAGACCTTCCTCATTGTAAGTGCAGATATATTGACTTGAATTCCTATATTGTTCCCTTCTTTCTATTTATATTTATTGTTAAGAGTTGGATAGGGAGTGACTAAAAGGATATGTAGAGTTCCATATATGGATAAATGATATTTTAAATTGGCCCAGTCAGGATATGTCATCAGGTTCCTGATATAGTTTGACTACTAAAATGGGGCTCTATGCACATCTTGAACATAACGGGCGCTTTCTACAGTTAACAATATTTTCTTGATATAGTTTGAAACGTTGTTACTTAAAGTGACATCCATTGCAAGTCAATACACATGGCATTGTTATGTTCTGCTATTGTGAGAGGGATTCTGGTGTTAGTAAAGCCTCCTAACAACAAATTCTCAGAAGTTTTATAACTATTTCTGACATCTATTGGAATTGTAATTTTTTTCTACTAACAATTGACTTATAGTCTGATAAATCCTTCAGAATAGAAGTATTCATTGTCCATTTTGTTCTAACTTAACTGAAGATCTCAATGTTAGTAGATGGAATGGATGACTCCTTTTGATAATGCCTATGACAGTATGGCTTGACGCATTGATGCATGGGATCTATGATTGAATATAACCTCATTTTCTAATGTCTTTCATATTTACTGCTCAATGTATGGTCTCCTTCGGCGACTTGTGATATAAAATCTATCACCCTCTAATATCGCTGTTCTTTCTAATCATCATGGACTCCAGGCAGGTGATTTTCCTTGTCTCTAGTCATACTCCTGATCATGGACAGGAGATAGAACTCACGGAGAACGTGTACTCAATGGAGAATAATGCAGATACAGTTTCGCTGCTGGAACAGGTCATTATTTTATCTTATCTTCTTAAAAATATATTTGGATGTCTGCTTGTTTTTGTTTAAGTATGTTCTCCCTGTATGAGATGCAGCCTGGACCATCAAATCAATCTGGTGTGAGTTTTGTTAGCGGTATTATTTGCCAATCCAAAATTTCAAGGTTCGAAAGGATGTTATTTCGTGCTACAAGGGGCAACATGTTTTTCAATCAAACACCGGCTGGTGATCAAATTATGGACCCTGCATCAAATGAAATGGTAAAAATTTATTTATTTGCGAATCATCTTTATACATGTTCTATGTTCGATGGTTGGTGATCACATGCTAAGAAACAATACTAACATGGCAGGTTAATGAGCGTTCTAGGAACTCCGTTGTAAATTGTCTAACAATTTTGTCTCTATTGCAGGTTGAGAAGACTATATTTGTTATATTCTTCTCAGGTGAGCAAGCCAGAACAAAAATACTGAAAATATGTGAAGCTTTTGGTGCAAATTGCTATCCTTTACCAGAAGACGCGATGAAAAGAGGACAAATTATTCAAGAAGTATGTAATCATACAGTCCCCTCCCTAAGTGTGTGAACGTGTTCGGTTTTAGGATTTTATAAAAACATATGCTTACTTATCTCACCTGATTGAAATTGATTATATATTACGTAAATAACTAATGATCAATGTGTCATGTACTTGTACAAAGTATAATATAGTATGATAAGACTTTAATGTGTTTTGAATCTGATGGAAAACTCAACCTACATATGAGCAGGTTTGGATGAGCTTAACTAAACTTCCACTTAGCCATACCTTGTGGTTTATCGTTCTGCAACCTCATATCCATACAACCACTTTAGTTACATAAATTGTGAATGATATAACAACTTATATATACCTTCATCATATATCGAGAAGTTTATCGACATGTCTCGTCATCAATTATATAAAACATTAAGCTGGGATATGTGTCTCCAGCTCTTTGATGGGCTTTGATCCAACAGTGAACAGTTGATTTGAATTAAGAGCTGGTCTTCACAACATTCTCTTATGCAGCACTTTTTAGTTGAGTTAGGACATGTGTATCTTGTGTGTTTACGAGATTTAAGTAATTGTTGGCTTAGATCAGTCCGCTATGAGGGTAGGTCATGAAGTGACTTCGACTAGGAGCGCAGAATTTCAGCATTATTTATTAATCATAATGGATATCATTTTTTCCCCAATGGAACGAGCCATGTAAGCATTTGACTTTAGCTAATTACCATCTAATTTTTATGACAGTGTTTAGTTGGTCAAAGTACTGGTTTCTCAAGTTTTACGATTTCTTCCTACTTTTACCTGCTTTGTTTGTATTTGACATTCATTTGAAATGCTGTCTTTTAACCACATAAGCTATGAATTATCTACTGCATTATTGGCCCATCACCAATTTGCCAACTTTCTTATGAACATTTCTCAGTCATGTTTTGCTTAACCTCTTGAACGGGATACTTCAATATATTTTTTACAAAATGTCTTAGCTATTCTTTTTTTCTCAGGTTATATCACGTTTGTCTGACTTGGATACCACATTGAATGCTGGATTACGTCATAGGGACAAAGTTCTTACCTCCATTGGGTTCCAACTTGCTCGATGGGCTGGCATTGTAATCCACACTTCATAACACTTCTGTTTTAGATCTCGGATAATCATTACTTTTGATACTAAACGAGTTTGTCTTGAATTGATTCCTCAACACTGAATAGTTAGTTCAAATTTTAACCTTGGCTTGTAGGTCAGAAGGGAGAAAGCTGTGTTTGACACATTAAATATGCTCAACTTTGATGTGACAAAGAAATGCCTTGTTGGTGAGGGATTGGTGTCCGATATTTGCTAAACCCAAGGTAGCAACGTTCACTTTACGATTACTATATGTATCACTGCCAGTGGGTCATTGGTGTCTGATATCATTTCTGACAGGAAGTCTTTTATAATATGACAGATTCAAGAGGCTTTGCAACAAGCAACTTATGATAGCAACTCTCAAGTAGGTGTAATATTTCATGTGATGGATGCTATCGAGTCTCCTCCAACTTACTTTAAGACGAACAGCTTCACCAATGCCTATCAGGAGATTGTTGATGCATATGGGTAAGCCGGGGAATATCTGTTTTATTTGCTTTTGTCCTCTTTCCTTATCTATAATCTCATTACGTACGGATATACCATTTAAACTCTATTTGGTTTGTCCAATTTGTTGTACACTCTAGTGGAGGCATCTTAATCTGCAGGCAGTTTCTACCTCACATATGGCAGTTGGTGATATATGTGATTTCAGTTACTTCCTTTCACTTAGGTCATGCTCATGATATTTGTTTGTATCTTTCTTTAAGAATGTTTTGTTTTCACTTATCACCCTTGAGCTATTGGTGGCTCAACTTCAAACCTCAAATATCTTATTGTTGGGTTTCAAATAGTTGTATGACCAAGGGAATAAAGAGCCTTTAAGGCGACCCTATACACAGTTTGTAACGCTTAAAGATATGAAATGTAGGGTGTGATTATAAAAATTGATAGCGAGGAAGGAAAAATATAGAGAATGCAATTATGTGTAATCGCGCATGTATAAATTTGAGAAAAAACAGTGAGGTAATTTCGTCTATGCATGATAGTACATAGCAGTGAGTGTAACCCTTTTTATATGCGAATATTTTATATCATAAACAAAGATGTAGGTTATTCGACGAATCATGGCTTCACTGACCTAGTGAAGACCTTGTGATGTAACAGCATTGTTCCACAATATTTTATGTTCGGAATGATTTTCACCCGCGTGTTCTAATCTATACCTATGTTTCCATGTTCTATGGAGTCAAAGATTATATATATTCCGACTCTTTATATAATGGAGTAAATCAAAATACTCACTACACTACCTAAGCCTCTTATCTATTGTGAAGTAGTAGATAGTGTGTGTACTTCGCACTTGGTTCTATTCGGAAACAGTCTTTCCCTCATCACATGGGTAAGACTGCAGGCTAACCACCCTTACCTCCGCCAGGCAGGAGCCTCTTCATAGACATTGGGGCATGTTGTTGTTGTAAGTCTATACCTACTTAATTGTGTGATGTACTGATGCAATCATTCATCTCCTTCAGTATTGCAAAGTACCAGGAGGCAAATCCTGCAGTTTATGCTGTAATTACATTTCCGTTTCTGTTTGCTGTGATGTTTGGAGATTGGGGTTCATGGAATGTGCTTGCTCTTTGGTGCATTATCCTCGTCTACCGTGAGAAAAAGTTTGGATCACAGGTGCCCTTCACTATTTCACTGATGTCTAAACAGCGATCCATTCTCTTTATTATTATAACATGAAGTTTTTTGCCCTCTTTAAAATCAGAAACTTGGTAGCTTTATGGAGATGCTATTCGGTGGACGATATGTTATCCTCTTGATGTCTCTGTTTCTATCTACTGTGGGTGATTTACAACGAGTTCTTCTCTGTTCCTTTCCACATATTGGTGGCTCTGCCTATAAGTGCCGAGATGTGACATGCAGGTCTGTGAATAGCTTTCTGCATCAATTTGATTGAACTCTTGTCTACCTTGGATAATATATACACTTGTATGCTCTAAATAAAAACAAAATGTATGTTTGACAGTGATGCACGTCAGTTGGTTTGATAAGTATCGGGGCCCTTACCCATTTGGCGTGGATCCAAGTTGGCGTGGAAGTCGTACAGAGCTACCGTTTTTGAATTCTCTTAAAATGAAGATGTCATCTTGTTTGGTGTGGTTCAGATGAACTTGGGAATGTATTGAGTTACTTCAATGCTCGCTCTTCAATGATTCTCCTCGACATTAAGTATGAATCCTTATCGTCGCTCTTCTTACAGTTTCTTGAAAACTTAGCTCTAAAAATATCTCATGCTTCGTATAGGTATCAGTTTGTGCCACAAATGATCTTTCTCAACAGCCTCTTTGGCTATTTATCACTTCTCATGTTGTTAAATGGTGTACTGGCTCACAAGCAGACCTGTATCATGTAATGATATACATGTTCTTAAGTCCTTTTGATGACCTTGGGGAAAATAAGTTGATATGGGGACAAAGGACACTCCAGGCATGATCTTTCCTTGTCAAATGTTGAATTTGTGACCAAAGCTGTATTCAACACACTGTTACTAACAAAAATAGATTTTGCAGGTCATACTGTTACTTGTGCTCTAGTTGCGGTTCCATTTATGCTCTTTCCCAAACCTTTTATTTTAAGGAGACGTCACACCGAGGTACATGTCATCTCATGTTTCCTTTTTCTAATCTAGATGCTTTCAATATTGGATAACATTGGTACGAAAATCTAGATCCTTCATCCTCTGCCCCATAAGTTCTGGTAGTTTTTTTACATAATTACATTTCATGGGAACGTGTGTCACTTTTTTTGTGATGCCTGAGGGATCTTTTTGATTTCTGTACCCATCCGACATCTATTCTCTCTTCGGCCCACATGCTAATTTATTTTGAGTAGAACATGTTTCTCACTAAGATCTCCAAGGAATCACCAAGATCTCTTGATTTTAGCAACACTTTGGGTTACCAGCTATTTGATGGATGACCTAAAATACTGTATTGTCCATGTATCAGTTTTTTTTGTTTGGCAACTCAATCCCTTGTTTACTGATGTGCAGAGATTCCAAGGCCGTACATATGGAGTACTCAGGACCTCAGAGACAGATATTGAGGAACCTGATTCTACACGGGAACACCATGAAGAGTTTAATTTTAGTGAGGTCTTTGTGCATCAAATGATACACTCCATTGAATTTGTACTTGGTTCTGTATCAAATACGGCCTCTTACCTTCGGCTGTGGGCTTTAAGGTGCAACCACTTTCTTACAGTTTTACCTGCCTTTCATTGTAACTGTTCCCTAGTAATCAGCTAATGGTCTATGCTTTGATGCATGTTTGTCTCTACACGTTTGGCTCACTCCGAACTGTCAACTGTTTTCTATGAGAAGGTCCTCCGCTTGGCGTGGGGGTAAGCATCTATCTATTTATCTTTAATTTTCATTCTCTTGTTTAAAGCTTATAATTGGTTGTACGTCATATAACTTAGACTCCATTGAGTCCTCGTTCATGTACCTTAAGACGATTGGGATCTTGCCCCCTCTCTTGGTACTTCCTGCCACGTCTTCAAGCTTTACATGATTTCTTCAAAAATTGTGCTAGCCGATTTACTTAAAAATTGTACTAGTGTACGCATTCATATAACAAATACCAGGTAGAAATAAAGCACCAATAGCTTAGAGGATCTTAATCGGTTCATGCATTCACATTAGTTTTCCTAAATATATGCCTTTAAATTTGGCTCCCTAAATCCATTTACTTCCTCTGCACAGTTTAGTCATTACTAATTTCATCTTAAGAGGTTTAGATTTAAGTTTCCAAAAAAACCTTTTTCTATCCACCCCGATTCACGAATTTAATATTGATATTACTTCCCACCGTTGATCTCTTATAAGGCTAACCTCACCATTGGATGCTTCAAAAGCTGATAATTGAACATGAGGCTGCGCATTCATTCACAACAATTCCATTTACAGGTTCTAATTGTTAGTGTTTTTGTCCCTGTTCTCACAGGTACCAGAACATCCTCATACGGTTGGTGGGGCTAGCAGTTTTTGCGTTTGCAACAGCATTTACGACTCATGATGGAGACTCTCAGTGCATTTCTCCAGCCTGCGACGACATTGGGTAGAGTTCCAAGGAAAATTTTATCATGGTGATGGGTACAAATTAGACCTTTCGCCTTTGCAACATTAACAGATGAAGAGGACGAGAGAGACATTTATGCATTACCTTTTTGACATTGACAATGAAGACGGGGAACAATCTGAGACAGTTGAAGGACACAAAATTGCTCAACCCATCTAGTTTCACTTCTATTAATCTCATTTAATGTATATCT